>JAWNMV010000560.1:0-10290 GCA_035043635.1 Drosophila rellima
GTATTCTACATCCTGATCAAGTTTGGTTGAAATCTGATATCAAATAGCTGCCATAGGAACGAATTTTAAGATAAAGTACGAAAATTATTGTTGTTTTTAGAGAAAAGTCAACCAAAATCACAGATTCAGAATTTGTAATTTGGTTTAAATCGGTTCACTAGATCACATAGATGTAATACGAACAGTTAGTCAAAAAGTTAATGCCGCATCATCACATCTTCGGCATGCCTAACGTAGCGCACATACGTATGACCTATCGGAGAGCCAGGGCACAGGGTATTCTACAGTCGAGCACACTCAACTATTTGTTATTTAATTGACGACATAATTATAATTTGTTCTGAAATGAAATAAAAGGATAGAATATAAATTAGTAAATTACATTTCAGACATAACTTCATCAATATTTACCTGATACTCACCACATTTGATGCGAATTAAATTTTCCAACTGTTAATCGGACAACCTGTTCCTAATTTTGTTTTTAATGAGCGCTTATGTTGAAAATGCTGCTTCGCAGATATAAGTTGACCCATGCATGGAGAACAACTTATAAATTTCATTTTTAATTTTGGGATAACTTGTGTCGCTTACGTTTTTCCAAAATTCAATTCCAGTTTCAATAGGCAAATTTAAATCAGACTGCATTCTTTTCAATTCCTTTATAATATCTGGACTCTGATCTGGAATTTTACATGTCAGTGGATTATTATCTTCTAAAAAAAGCCTCTTTACGAGATAAAAGTCAAGTGACGAAAACATTTCCATGCCCCAAAATTTCTGATATCCAATTTTGTGACGAACGATATTAAATTGAATATATAACTTATTCTTAAAAAAAAAGTTTGACATTCGGCACTGCGAAAAAAAGTTATTTTTATCAGGTAAAAAGGTTTGGGACTTTATTGAGCAATGTGCCGAATGCCAAACTTTTTTTTTAAGAATAAGTTATATATTCAATTTAATACTATGCTTAAAAGCCCTTTAAAATACCTTTTCAACGATATATAGAACATATCTGTAGCTTCTATCGCTTGGATACTATGGGGGGGTCAATCTTAACGGGTTTTAGCAATTTCCCGCTAAACTAGCGATTTTTCGAAAAAGTCGTAAAACAAACGTTTCTATTTTTTTGATGGGGATTTTAATGATCGAGGTGTCATTCGACGCGAATTTTTGATTAGAATAATAATAAAATAAAAAATGTTACCAGCAAGCTCCAACGGCCCTATTTGCTGCAATAATCTAAATTTCTCCCCATCTATTTACACCTGCTTATCTCACGAGCCAGGTGAGCTTTCAATAGTCTTAGAATGCACTTTTGTTAGTTAGAGATATACCTTTCGATCAGTATATAACTCGACTCGGACAGTCATAGCAAATTTTCCATTCTTTCTGTGTATATTACTAGTCGCCTTTCGCACCCTTCGGACTGCCGTCCGCAGTGTTGGATTGTTATGATGCTCTCAATCTTAGCAAAGTCGTGAAATCTACTTTTATATCCGTTTATTATGGATTCAAATACTGAGCGATATTCCGGCAATTTATTGTCATTATTAAATTCGTTAAGTATTTCACTAGTTTGTGGCATAGTCGAAAAATCATTAAAATTGAATTGATGTAATAAAATTTTTTATTTTTCTGCCAAATTCCTTAATGGTCAAAGATTTGTTTATTTCTGCCCTGCAGAGCAAGATTTAGCTAGATCTAGCAGAAAGGATTTTATAAATGAGAAACGCAGTCATCCGATTTGTCATATTCCTCTAAAAATGTAACAATTCCCTACTCAGCCAGCGAACTTCGGTATACATGACCAAATCATTATATTCCGCTTCTATTTTTTTAGGAAGGCGCTAAATGTACTGCTGTACGCAGTACTTAATATTACTTAAATAAAGTACATCTATTTGTATTTAATAATTTAACGTTGCGGCAATAGTCAACTAGTGACGAAAACATTTGCATGCCCTAAAATTTCTGATATCCAATTTTGTGATGAATAGTATTAAATTGTATATAGAAACTTATTCTTAAAAAAAAGTTTGGTATTCGGCACTGCGCAAAAAAGTGATTTTTATTAGGTAAGAAGAATAGGAGCCATGCTGCCTTTGTCCTCCACGACTTTAACCAAAACCACTAGCTGGAAAACCTACATTTTAACAAAAACTTCAATAATTATTCGAAAAATTTAAAAGTTCCGTAACTTACAAATTATACGCCTGTCGTCAACAAGTTCAGGGTTGAGTATAAAATCATTGTATAGTGACCTACCAAAAATCGATGGTTCCGATGTCATCGATGTTTCTCCACCTCTAACACCGAAACTTTTATCGCGAACACTTTTTTGCTTGGTTCTGTATGCTAGTTTTGATTTACCACTGAACTTTATTTGTACATATATATATATCTATATATATAAAACTCATTTTCCTGACTGCTTTACAGACTGAGTATCAACGTGTAGGCCAAACGGTTAGGATATCTTAGCCAAACTCACAGATTGTATATAAAGGACTGCCTGTTACATCCTGACCAAATGTGGTCAATACCGGATGACTATATCCTATATCTGCCATAGGAAAAATCGAAGTTATCGGAGTTAAGTTATCTTAACCAAACTCATAAATTGTATGTTTGGGACTGTTTTTCACCTTTAGTATGGAAAACTTTTTTGTTTTCTTAAGTTATCTTAACCAAACTCATAAATTGTATGTTTGAGACTGCCTTTCACATCCTGACCAAATTTGGTCGAAGACGGATGACTATATCCTATAGCTGCCATTGGAGCAATCGGATAAAAGTAACCTTTAGTATGAAAAACATTATTATTTCCTAAGTTATCTTAACCAAATTCATTAATTATATGTTTGCGAATGGCTTTCATATCCTGACCGAATTTGGTTAAGGTCGGATGACTATATCATGTAGCTGCCATAAGCACAATGGGATGCAAATTAACGGTTAGTATGAAAAACTTTTTTGTTTCTTAAGATATGTTTACCAAACTCACAAATTGTATATACGGGACTGCCTGTTACATCCTTACCGAATTTGGTCGATGTCAGATGACTATATCCTATAGCTGCCATAAGGACAATCGGATGAAATTAACCTTTAGTATGGAAACATTTTTTGTTTCTAAAGTTATCTTAACCAAACTCATAAATTGTATGTTTGCGACTGGCTTTTACATCCTGACCAAATTTAGTCGAGGGCGGATGACTATATCTTATAGCTGCCATAGGAGCAATCAGATGCAATTAAGCTTTAGTATGAAAATATTTTTGTTCCTTAAGTTATCTTTACCAAACTCATAAATTGTATGTTTGAGACTAGCATTCACATCCTGACCGAATTTGGTCAAAGTCGGATGAATTTATCATGTAGCTGCCATAGTAACAATCGGATGAAAATTAACCGTTAGTAAGAACAACTTTTTTGTTTCTTAAGATATCTCAACCAAGTTCACAAATTGTATGTTTGGGGGTGTCTCTTACATCGTGACCAAATTTGGCTAAAGTTGTTTCTTAAGATATTTTAACCAAACTCATTGGTTGTATATATGGGACTGCCTGTTACATCCTGACAAAATTTGATCTATGTCGGATGACTATATCCTATAGCTGCAATAAGAACAATCGGATGAAATTAACCTTTAGTATGGAAAACTTTCTTGTTCTTAAGTTATCTTAACCAAACTCACAAATTGTATATACGGGACTGCTTTTCACATCCTGACCAAATTTGGTCGAAGACGGATGACTATATCCTATAGCTGCCATAGGAGCAATAGGATGAAATTAACCTTTAAAATGGAAAACTTTTTTGTTTCTTAAGTTATCTTAACCAAATTCATAAATTGTATGTTTGCGACTGGTTTTCACATCCTGATAGAATTTGGTTAAGGTCGGATGACTGTATCCAATAGCTGCCATAGGAATAATCGGATGCAAATTAATCTTTAGTATGAAAAACTTTTTTATTTCTTAAGATATCTCAACCAACCTCACAGATTAAATGTTTTCATCGTTACCTAATTTGGTCACAGTCGGATGAATATATCATGTAGCTGCCATAGGAACAATCGGCTGAAATTAACCTTTAGAATGGAACTCTTTTATGTTTCTTAAAATATCTTAACCAAACAAACAGATATATGGTTGATGTTGGTTTACTAAATCCTATAGCTGATATAGGAACAATCGAATGAAATTATCCTTTATTATGGAAAACGATTTTGTTTCTTAAGATATCTTAACCAAACTCATAAACTATATGTTTGCGACTGGCTTTCACATCCTGACCGAATTTAGTCGAAGTCGGATGACTATATCCTATAGCTGCCAGAGGAACAATCGGATGAATGTACTATTTCATGGAATTTAGCATTTTCCCGCCAAATCCTTTCAATTCTTCTACCGGAACGAGCTGGGGGTTGGCGAGCGAAGCGAGCAGAGTGCGAAGCCCCCTAGCATTATATTAATTTGTTATTTAGTACAATATTAATAAGCCGACTAATGACCAGCGTTTTAATTTTGCGAGCGAAGCGAGCAGGGGGCGGGCCTCCAAGTTATGAATATATTAATTATATTATTATGTGTAATAACACACACAACATACATATGTACATACATATATTTCTTCTTGGTCGCCGGTTTTTTTTCAAACCTTTTATAGCTGGCGACACACATTATTACTTCACTTTTCATATAAAAATACATACAGATATACATTTTATACACAGTACATTAGTATGTATTTATTATATAGTATTTACTTACCAAATAAATACTCATAAGCCTCTTCTAGGTTAAACCCCTTAAGTAGCTCCAACATGCGATCTGGGTGTATTTTTTATTAACTTCGCTAATCGCACACGTATTTTAATATTGACTATCGACCAATATCTCACTGATGTACAAGTGCCAAAATCGTGCGCTTCAATAGTTCACACAAACAGCGCACTGCGCTCAGCGGTGGTGATCAACGGGACTTTTTAAAGAATTTTTTAGCTTAAAACAAGTAATTTGGGCTAATCTTCCTATTTTAATCCTGTTACAGGCTTGATTATAGAGCTTAATCCTGAATACTTTCTTACAAAATTCAAGCTAAAGCAAGCGGAACAGTCGAGTGCACTCGACAGTAAGATACCCTGAGCCTAGTCAAAACGCAGCAAGTTCGATTAAAATATCTCTAGAAAGGGCAATAGTTTGTATTATAATCCTTAATTATCGGCCAATCGTTTTTATGTCAGCTATCAAACATATATTATATAAATGAGTATATGTACCAACTTGCACGATATCACTAATTTTATTAGTTCACAAAAAGAAAAAAAAAAAACTAAAATTAAAATATATTTGAGCGCCACAACCAAGACTCGAACCCACGACCTCTGATGCACGGGCTCGTATCTTCACCACCGTCGATGGGTCCGACCGATTGTATTGACTCTGCCAAATGTGTTATGCATACATTCAAGCAGACAATTTAAAAATACGAAAAACATAAAATTCTAATTGAACCGCCCGGCCTCGAACACGGGTCTCATGTTTAGCATGCCGCCCACCTATCACTTCGACAACTGACTTACTCGATATACATATGTACATTCTGGCAGAGTAAATTAAAAATGAATTAATTAACCATTTTAATTATATTTCCTGGCTGCCATAAAATTGTTAATATCTTCACTATTTATGAACCAATCCTGTTCAAAGTTGGTGATTAGTTGCAAGGCATGATCCTACACCCGTTGGCATACATTTTTTTTTTAAAGATTTAACTCATAACCCTAAATTAAAGGTGGTGTCAGTTTTTTCCGAATTACAAAAATTGGCAAAATTTCAACATAAACTGTTGTTTCCTGATTTAATGGGGAGTCTATATTCCAATTTTGGTGGTCCTAGCCCTTTTCATCACTGAGATCCTTTTGCTTACACGGACAGACGGACAAGGGTATATCGACTCGGCTGTTGATGCTGATCAAGAATATATATACTTAATAGTGTCGGAGATGCTGCCAATAGGGAGCTGTTTGGTTCCACCTATGAAAAACATTCTCCATTTTCGACCAATTCAGATATCCAACGTCAAGTGGCTCAGACAACAAAAGCTATCCGATTTGCCGGTAAGATCTCAATACTGGGGAATCTCTGCTCTGGCAAGCTTATAAATATAAAATGACTGATGCTAATTTCATAGCATTTAAAAAAGCGAATATGTGCAGTTAAACAAGCCAAACGGGAGAGCTTTGGGGCTTTCACATCCAACATTACATCTCAGTCCTCAATAAAACAATTCTGGTCTAATATAAAATCGGTTGTTGGAACTCCAAGCCCGCGAATAAAATTCATTAGCTCGAATAATCTTTTAAGAACCTCACCTTTTGATAGGCAAACGAACTTGCGAAGAATTTGTCCGAGTGCTCCAATGACAATAACTTTGATAGTGAAATCATCAAATCCGACAAAAGAAATCATTTCGTGAATACGTGCACTCTCCCAGCAGTCTTACCCTTTCAGCCAGGAACTTGAACTGCGCTACAAAAAGACAAGGGTAAGACACCTGGCCACGTCCGTATTTCATACCCTATGCTTAAGAATCTGCCACCTTCAGGCAAGGCAGTGGTTTTAGGTATATATAACTGCATGTTTGAAGCATGTCAATATCCCGATGCATGGAAATCAGCTCTCGTTGTGCCCATTCCAAAATCGTATAAGCCAACTTCCGAAATTTCCAGTTTCCGACAAATTTCATTACTTTAATGAATGAGTACAATTTTCGAGAAAATGATAGCTCGCAGGCTTTTGTGGTATATTACCAAAAATAAGTGCCTATGTCCACATCAAGTAGGATTCATACTAAAGGACAGCATGATGGATTCTCTCCTGCTTGTGCAGCATTTATTGTCAGATTCTCTTTCGACGAGAAATCATGTCACCCTTCTGGCGACTTACTTCGAAAAGCATTTGATCGCTTGGGCGTTAATACAGTTCTTCAACAGGAGGTGGGTATAAGAGTCTTCAATATTGTGAAGACTTTTATAACTCAGCGCTTATTTAGAGCTACGACTAACAACGTGCTCTTCAACTACCATAATTTATATAATTGCATCCCTCAAGGATCGCCTTTAGTATAATCATTACTACATGTAAAGAAATCAACAAAATTGTTTTAAAATATAAACAAATCAGATGATGCCATAATTTACAGTAATATAAAAGATATAGTTAATCTCAACAGAATTCCCATAAATGGGGACTTGGCCCTGGTTCAACCCTTTCCCACAGTAAATGTAAAATTCTGCGTATCTGCAAAAAAAAATCGATGCACATATACATTCCTTAATTTTAATAAATTCTCCATAGGCCCTTAGAATACTCGGAATTTAATTTGATAAGAAAATGACTATAACAAGGGGTCTCGCCCCCCTACTCGCTTCGCTCGCCTACCCCGGCTGCAGTACAGTCGAGTGTGCTCGACTGTAGAATACCCTGTGTTGGGGCACTCCGATAGCCCCATACGTATTTGGGGTTATTAAATTTTCGACTAAATGTTCGTCATACATCTATAGGATCATTTGAACCGAGAGATTTAAACCAAATTCAAAATTCCCAATCTGTGAGTTTGTTTGAACAACAACAAATTTCATTTTAAATCTTAATTTTTGACTGACCGATCCTATGGCAGCTATTTGATATAGTAGTCCGATTTCAACAAAATTTTGTCAGGATGTATGATTTCATATCAGGAGCATATTCTGTCAGTTTAGTTGAGATATCTCAGACAACAAAAAAAGTTTTTCGGAGATGACTCCTTATGCCTGTTACATACATTTCAGAAGCCATTATACTCTTTTTGACCATTTTCAATGGGCACAGGGTATAAAAATTATTGTTTATATCAGGGAACGTAATGATTATAAGTTTTTTGATAAAAATTATGAAATAGCAGATATTTCCTGATTTTGATGAAAAAAATTAAAAGTTCCTCTTATTAATTAATTATAATTTTGTATAATAAAAATTAAAAATAAAACTTAAATTTTAAATTTTTATTTAAAAATTATAACATAACTCTTATGTGCAATTTTTAAAATAAAACTTATTTTTCAACTTTTATTATAAGAATTGCAATAAAAAATGTAATTGAAACATCTTTTCACGAAGCTATAATGTTTATAGTAAAACTCCTTGATGGGATGTAGTTTTTAGTATTTGTTTTATGACAAATTACTTATTTAAAATATAATTGTATCTCAAATTTAACATATAATAGTAATACAGAAAAATTGTCTTAATGGACGTCTGATGCGTGGCTGACGAGAATATCCTGAATATACTGACTCTAATTTGCTTCGCTGCTCTGTCCAGTTTAATGTTAAGTTTTTCACAGGATAATCGATTACCACTTCGAGCTTGTCGCTGATTTCGATTTCCTACATTCGGCTGTCCTCACGGACCATTCATGCCGGATAGGTCTACCCATGGTTTCATAAATTCAGATACTGATAGAGTCTTGCAAGCTTGACCTATTTTCTCTACTTCAAATCTTCGATGCTGATTTACTTTAACAACTTTTAATGTCCTAGATACTTTCCTTTCAATTTCAAATTGAGTACGCTTAATTGCTACCATGTCATTAAGTTGATACTGTCTTTCCATCTTTTGCTTTGCATCAAATGCGCTCTTATCTTCCTTTTGAATCATTCTAATATTTTCACAAGCTTCTTCACGAATTTTCTCACGCTCATCGTCTAATTCTTTGATAAGTGATTTTTGAATTAATTCTTTTAAATTCCGTTTGTCCTGGTATACGGAATGTCCTTAATCCAGTTAATATTTTAAAAGGTGATACATTAGTGCTTCGCGGCTCTTCATAATTAATCATCTGCTGAACTTCTGGTCTTAAGTGTCTATACCAAGTTCCTGCATCTTATAGACAATAACTTTGACAGCATTGGCATGACAATTCTTTGGTGCATCAGCTCGACCTGGCCATTACCACGTGGAACTCCTGTAGCTATCATCAAATGTTGGATATTTCGGGTCTCACAATATTCGCGGCATTATTTAGAAGTAAAGGCAGCACCTTTGTCAGACACTATTCTTAAAGCGCCCGTCACACGAGGGCTTTTTCAGCGCCACTTTTTAACCGACAATGGCGCAATTTTGCCATTCAGAGTATTCGCATCGGTGTTCACACGACACCGAAAGCTTTTTAATAACAAGGGCTCTCCGGCTACAGTCGAGTGTGCTCGACTGTAGAATACCCTGTGCCCTGGCTCTCCGATAGGTCATACGTATGTGGGCTACGTTAGGCATGCCGAAGGTGTGATGATGCGGCATTAACTTTTTGACTAATTGTTCGTATTACATCTATGTGATCTAGTGAACCGATTTAAACCAAATTACAAATTCTAAATCTGTGAGTTTGGTTGACTTATCTCTAAAAACAACAATAATTTTCGTACTTTATCTTAAAATTCGTTCCTATGGCAGCTATTTGATATCAGATTTCAACCAAACTTGGTCAGGATGTAGAATACCATCCCAAATGCGTATTCTGTTAGTTTGGTTGAGATACCTCAAACAACAAAAAAGTTTATCATACTAAAACTTGATTTTGGACTGATCGTTCCTATGGCAGCTATATGATATAGTGGTCCGATTTCAACCAAATTTTATCAGGATATATAGGACCATCCCAAATGCATATCTCTATTAGTTTGGTCGAGATCTTTCAAACAACAAAAAAGTTTATTTTCGACTGATCGTTCCTATGACAGCAATATGATATAGTGGTCCGATTGAATAAATTGTATTTAATTTAATTAAAATAGTAAATCGTAATCGTAATTGCTGAAATCGCTGTTGCTCATGCCAAGAGTAGCCATCAACTAAAATTAGCTCAGCTTGTTGAAGTCCGGCAACACCAAATAATCTCTCCCACTCTTCTTATTCATCGATATCAGCTGTTAAAGGCTGCTGCATTGCGCGCGGAATTTAAATTTAAATGCAATGCTTTAATATTTGTGATTTTTTTTGCAGGATTTGTTAAGCATATAAATACAATGATAATAAATGAAAACCTATTGAACATATGTGCGAGCTTACTAGCTTATTATTAAACAAAAAAAAAAAAAAAAAAAAAGAGATTTCAGTGTTGTAAAATGATCTGTCGTCGAGGTGTCGAGGAAAAAAATAAAAATATCTCATTTATACATATCGCTTTTTGCAATGCATACTAATATCTACATACAAATATTTTAACACAATCGTAAATATG
>JAWNMV010000562.1:0-80658 GCA_035043635.1 Drosophila rellima
AATTGGATATTATTTGATTGTGGGGCTGTTTCTGTTTGTTTCTTATAGTTAACAATTATTTTGCGTCGTATGCTTTTATACTTATAGCTAAAATATAATACTAGTATGATTACAATAATTATAAGTGTTATTAATGTAATAACGTGAAAAGTATTGTAGTGTTTTGTTTGCTGTTTTATAATTTCTTTTGCCTGGATATAGGAAAGTGGTTCTAGTTTAGTTACATTATTGATTACATAAATAGCTTGTGTGTAATCTAACATAGTACTTGTGATCAATATTTCTTCTAATTGATTTGAACAATTAAATGCTTTTATAATATTATTACTTTCGATTGTTATATCTCTATTTATACAATTTTGATTCAAAATGGTTTTAGGTATGTTCCAAGTTAACATTATATTAGGCTCTACATATTTTATTTCAAAAGATTTATGTGTTTTTAAATATCTACATTCGGTTGTGTCTTGATTTAAAATTCCTGTTATACATTTGTTCATTACTAGATCTTTCGTTTTTTCGGTATATGCTTTATTATTTTGTATGAAATATTTGTAATGCATAATTTCAGTTAAAATGTTTCTGTTTTTGTCTGGGTATGGGACAATTTCAAAAATTGGTGCATTGATGATTTCACGGGGAATATAAGAAATTATCAAAATTTCATTTGTAGCTGTTTTCAACCATGTAGATGTCTTAATATTTAAAATTTTTTCAGAGTTTACGTGTGTTAATGCACTTTGTTTTAGTAATTTAGGGTTGAATATGCCTAATCTTGTTAACTGCATTCCTAGCTCTATGTCCTCGATACATTCTGTAAATTCTTGTAGGTTAAATGTAATTATTGCTAATTTGTTGTCTGCTTCGTTAATATATGTTAAAGTATTTGTAACTTCTATTCCTCTATTTACTACATCGATTATTTGGTTTAGTTTATTTGCTTGAACGCTATTTCCTGATAAGTTATTTATTTTGGATTCTAGTTCTGCTTTATCTTCTTGATCTAACGTGCCAAATAGGTATTTATAAAATTTTCCAATAAAATTGATAAGGCGTCTTTTGTTGCGTTTTGCTATTCTTATGCCGTTCATTTCTCTTTCCAATTTTTCTGTTAAATATTGAATTTGGGATAATGTTTCAAATTCTTTAGCTTGTTTCATTAAATTATTGAATGTATTTTCGATTTTTGTAAGATTAACGGTTAAGTAGTGATATTCGTAATTTATTGGTAAGTTAATAGTTCCCGTTTTAAATATAAGGTAACCGTTTTTTAATTGGATTGGGTTTACTTCAAAACTTTGGCCATTAGTTTGTTGGATGAAATACATTAGTAAGAATTGAATTGTGAAAAGAATTATTTTATGTTGCAGCTTTCTGATTTGAGTTGTCATTAGGCGATGATCTGGAAATATCGTATTTGCTTTTGTTAATTTTCTTTTTCTTTTTAAATTTAGATTTGTATTGTATTATTTTTCTCCCTCTTTTTGTCTCTTCGAAATGTTTTTCGTCTACTTGTCTCAAATTACCGGTCTTTTTGAAAGGCTTAGTTGATTTTGAACGTACCAGAGGTGATTGTCTATAATTAGTATCAATTTGAAAATCTGTACGGTTTTCTTTTAGTTTATCTATTTGAGATGTTTTGTTCAGTTGTGTGTTATACTCTGGGGTTCCCGCGTAAATAAAAACTCAAAAGCTAACTTTGTATCTCTATGTTCTGTTTTCGCAATGTTACAAATTTGGCATTCATTAATAAAATTTTGAATTAGGTTTTTGTAATTTGGGTAATAATATTTTTCTTTAAGTAATGTGGTTAGTTTCTGTATACCTGGGTGTAATAATTCTTTATGGGTTTTAATAACGAATTCTTTGAATTCTGCATATGTTTGCGAGTGTACTCGTAATGGCCACTTTTTTTTTTCCAAAAATCAGTCTTTGGGATTGAATCAGCATCCATTTGGATCTGATGAAAGCCTTTCGCCAGGTCAATGGTAGTGAAATATTGACATTTTCCAAATTTGTCCAATATATCATCCATAACTGGTATTGGGTATTTATCGTCAACTGTAATTTCTTTTAAGTTTCGATAGTCAATTACTATCCTAAACTTTTGTTTTCCTAATGCATCACTTTTCTTTGGTACAATCCAAATTGGTGAGCAATAAGGAGAATTTGATTTTCATATAATTCCTTGTTTTATCATTTCTTTCATTTGGATTTCGACCTCTTCGTCATAAGCTTGAGGGTACTTATAAGGTCGCTTGTAAATGGCATCTTCGTGTTTAGTTTGAATGACATGCTTGATTGTACTGGTGAAAGTCAAATTTTCACTTTCTTTGTACTGTACGTCTCTAAACTCATGAAGGATTTTAGTTAATTTTGATTTTTATTCCTCATTGAGGTGTTCTAATCTGAACTGGTTACTTTCGATTAGCTCATTTTCGATTGAGAAATTAAACGGTTGATCTGATGTAAATGGCGGATCAAGGCAATCAAATTCTGTATCCTCCATATGAGATGGATCAACACGATTGACTGCGGTCTTGTCTTTTAAAATTTCTTTATGATTATATCTCATGATAAATGGGTAATCGCTTAGGATAACAGTTTCCTCTCTATAATTTATGTTTGCTTCACAAGCCTCGAGATATTCCCTGCCTAATAATACATCGTAATTTTCTGAAAATTCGTGTATGTAAAATCTTTGGTGTTGTGAGCAATGTTTACTGGGGGCTAGGGAAATACATTGGTTTAAACAAATATTTCCTTTTATCGTCTGAACTTCCAAATGACAAGTTTTAATTGGGAAATTTAAAAAGTTCTTTTTCATTAGATTTATAGAGGAACCTGTATCGATTACGCATTTGAGGTGAATGTTGTTCATGATTAATCGAATAAAGGGGTTTCTTTTAGTTCTTGGTCCGAGGCTGCGTGAAGAAAATTTTCAGCAGTATCCATTTTGGATTGACCACTAGAACTTTCGCGTTGTCTTTTGACAGGCGGATTTGAAGTGTTGGCTGAAGTTCTGTTTTGTTGGTAGTTCATTGGGTTTTGAAATCTATCCTGATTAAGATTTTGTTGAAATTCTTTGTGCAACTGTGGGTTGCTTTGGTTTGGGGTTTGAAGGTTTTGATTGGCATTATTTGTGTTTGGTGGGCTTACCATAGGATAGAAATTTTGAGAGTTTCCCCTATTCCTGCGAGCATCACTACTGTTTGACGTAGTTGAAGTGTTAGGCTTTGAACGGTCAGTATAGTTGTTTTCGTATAGTCCCTCTCTCTGAGCTACTTGTTTTAATTTAGTTATTGTTGTAATATCGTACCTAGCCAGAGTCATAAAAATTCGGTCGGGTAACTTTCTTGTTATAACGTCTTTAATTGTGTTATTCATTGCATTGGTGTACAGAATTGTGTCTGAGGCTATGCCTTCTAACAATAATTTGTTTGATATCAAAAATGATTTGTATTCCAGGTCTTCGACAAACTTACGGATATTTCCGTTATAGTTAGTGTTATAAAGTCGACGAAGCAGTTTCTCGAAGGGCGCCTGTGTTTTGAATTCATCGATGAGCGCGTTCCTCAATTGTGTCCAGTTTGTAGCTCCTGATAACTGTGCGACCCGCTGTGCTGCTTCAGAGGTCTGTAGTTCGATGGATCTCAGATCCTGGGTGGGGTAAAGCTGCATTGTGTAGTCCACTCTTCTCACGAATGCCGTGAGATCTTCAGGTTGTCCATCAAAAGTGGGCACTTGTTTGATTTGTCCAAGCGCTTGCTTCAGGAGAAGCTCTGACAAAACCATTGGTGGAATTGATGAATTCGCTGGAGTTGCCATGATTGATGTTGATTGGTGTATTTATTTATTTTTCTCTTTTAATATTTGGTTTTCTTTGTATTGTTGTGGCCTGGGATTACAATTGTCCTTTAGCGGTCACAAAGCACTATTAACAAAGTTTGTCACGTTTGGTAAGCACAAGCACTTGATTTTGTTTCGCCTAGGACTTCAGTTGTCCTGTAACTTGTACACGCAAGTATGTTCTTTGGTTGATATGTATTTCGGTTTATTAAAGTTCAACGTTAATTTAGACTTTGGATTCGCGATCCTTAGAAGTCTTTTATTTTAGTTGTTAAAAACACTTAACATATCCTACCGGCTGCGCCAATAACGAGTTCCGCTTTAGTTTATTTTTAAAAAATATAACTTTATTAAAATAGAAAACTTAAAGCGAGTTGGACATCGGAGTTTGATAATAATTCAAGACTGATTGTTAAATGTTTTGATGTTGCTCAGCAAACCTCGGCGGTGAGCTTTTGGAGATTGAGCTTTGCGCTCTAATATAATCAGAGAGAGATCTTAGGGATCGCTCTTTTGAGAAGACGAATATTTGGGAGCGGAATATGTGCGAGAATATTTAGGTGGCTATGTGCATTA
The DNA here is from genome assembly GCA_035043635.1 of Drosophila rellima. Taxonomy (NCBI): domain Eukaryota; kingdom Metazoa; phylum Arthropoda; class Insecta; order Diptera; family Drosophilidae; genus Drosophila; species Drosophila rellima. The sequence continues at coordinate 4,426 of JAWNMV010000562.1, forward strand.
CATATGTTACTATATGTATGTAGTAAATATAAAAGGAATTAATTAATCATTTTAATTATATTTTTCTGCTGCCAATACTGTGCCTGTCCCTCGTTACCAAATTGTTAATATCTTCACTATTTTAGGACCAATCCTGTTGAAAATTGTTGATTAGATGCGGGGCTTGATCCTACACCCTTTGTCATAAAAAAAAATAATTAAAGATTTAACCTATAAGCCCAAATTAAAGGTTATGTCAGGTTTTTACGAATTACGCCCCCCATATGATGCTGATCATATATATATGTACTTTATGATGTCGGAGATGCTTCCTTCTGTCCGTTACATACTTATGCGCAAACTTAATATACCCGCTCAGGTTATAATAAATAAATTGACAAAATAACTTTTTGCAAATTTTTGCAGATTTTTACTTTTTCTTTGCTGTGTTTTTGAGCAACAATCAAAAAATAATTTTATATTTCTTCGGCTACGGTTTGAGATTGAGGGCGCGACATCAATCTTATAATTAACGTGTTTTATTGTGCCCTGAAACCAACTTGCATTATTGGTCTTAAATCTGGATTTATCTCTCCTAGATTTACTATACCTTAACTCAAATTCATGGCACATTTTTGTTAAGTACAATTTTCACTTTTTATGATCAAAATCATTGCCAAAAATCATCGCTGCATGCTCTAAGAGTGAGTTAAGCTTAACGGTTCCTACGTTGCTTGCCCAAACCTCGAAAAACTCAGCGTGTTATTTCATTCATTGCTAAATGGAACAATCGACAATTTTATTGCTGATCCTGATTAAGAATTATTATCTGCAAACGAATTATGGTCTGGTTTATTTGAATGTAATTGAATGCTGTTAGTATTTTTCCACCAAAAATAGAATATTGTTAAAAATATTCTTACTTTTGGCACTTATTTCCAACAAATAATAAAAATGTTCTATGCGACTTATAAAGTCCCTTATAGCTCTAGAAATCAATAATGATCCAAAAATAATGGAACAAATTTGAAGGCTCAAGGTGACCACACGATACAATTGAAAAGACTATACTTTGTCAACTGTTGCTCGTTATCCAATGCAATTTTGCATGCATTTCAAATGCACCGGTTCAGGAACCCTTATCTTCTAAACAAAAAATTTTTGTTTTGTTTTGAGTTTGTTTTCGTACAATTTGAACATTTTTAAATTGACTTCTAAAACCTTAAAAAATTTTTTTTTTCATTAAGTATCCCAAGATTGTCAAAATCGTACTCTGTGTGCTGGCTTGACAAGGAGCAGCTTATCAGCACAATGGAATCAGCAACAGCTGCATCGTACTTTTATACCCGTTAATTGCAGAACACAAGGGTATATTGTAATTGTATCAATGTATAAAGATGGGAAAAGAAAGCCTGACTGTCCTGATTGATGGATCATTGTGCAGCCAAAACTATTAGACCTAACATACAAGTCCAAAAGTCACATAGATACACACACACAAACACACTTACCTTATAATATAAAATTAAAAGATTGGCCTATTCCTGCTATATCTGGCCTTTTCCAAAGTCGAATTGAAAATCTTAACTTCTATTTATAGGTACATATAGTATAACTCTTTCCCACTGGTAAATTTTACACAGAAAAGTGTACAGAATTATACTGCGCGCTCACAGCTCTGCGATCCGAGCTCATGTAAAAACCTAATTTTTTGTATGGGATGATCTTAGAACAATTTTGTATGGAAAACAGAAAAAAGTGGATAAAATAGAAATTTTTAGAAATTTTCTAGGAATCATAAAAAATATTATCAAAGAGATTTTTGAAAAAAAATTGTTGCGGTCACTATTAGAATTGTTTGGAAAAAATTATTGCAACAAAACATGTTTTGCTTGAGACCGTGGAAAAAGTCAAAAAAAGGGCACTTTCAAAAAATGGGTACTTCATGGGTTAAGGTTTTATATAATTCAAACGGAATTAAAATTACCGTTCCATTGATGCCAAAATTTACATGAAGTAAGTTTAAATTATAAGTAGATTTAACTTTAAGTATTGTGTAAATCGAAATTTTAGCCGACCGCTACAAATTTTAATCAATGCATAATTCCTAAATCTTTTTAAACAAGACATTCTAGCAAATATCGCTGTTGATGTAATGAAAAGTTATTTTCCAAACCGAACGTCTTCTTTTAATGGTTCGGCTCGTGGAATGGTTTTGGGTAACATTAAAAAAGCGAGTCGAACCGGTTCAGCGAGGACCTGCTTATAACCGACTGCCCTGGTAGCATTTGCTTTTTTAAAAATTATTTGATACAACAAATATATATATTATTTTAGTAATAGGGTATCTTATAGTCAGGAGCTCGACTGTAGCGATCCTACTTGCTTTATTTAAATAGCAGCAGCCAAAACATGCACTCAAACATCTTATCTTAGATCTTATCTTCTTTCTAAATATAAGTATAAAACTCTCTGTTCTTACCGACTGAGAATCAATGTGTAGGCCTAACGGTTAAGAATAGAAAGATGTAACTTTCACTCTACATAGATGAAACAATTTCATCGTGCAATAAGACGTTTTGCGATATTCGACATTTGAGTGGGTCAAAGTTCAGAGGTAAAAGTTCGTGAAATTTTTATGATAAATACTATTTTGTTTATAAAGATATTTCAACCTAACTCGCAGATTGTATATTTGGGACTGTCCTGACCAAATTTGGTCAAAGTCGGAGTACTTAATCATATAGCTGCCATAGGAACAATCGGACGCAAATTAGCCTTTATTATAAAAACCATTTTTGTTTCTTCAGATATCTAAACCAAACTCACAGTTGGTATATTTGGGACTGTCTCTTACATCCTGATCAAATTTGGTCAAAGTCGGATAACTATATCATATAGCTGCTATAGGAACAATCGGATGAAATTAACCATTAGTATGAAAAACTTTATTGTTAAAATCTCGACTATTCCGATAAATTTAGCTTATTCCCGGTAAATCTGACTTTTCTACCAAATCTGAAAATCTGACTATTAACCAAAGGCCAATTGCAGGGAAAAAATAATAAACGCAGCGGACAGGAAATTAAATTTGTTCCTATTTTTACAAAATTGTTATATTATATAAATCTGTTATTCAGTACAATCATGATAAACCGGACAACTAAAGATCAGTCTTTTAATTCTGCGAGCGAAGCTAACCGGGGCTTGGCGACCGAAGAGTACATCGATTTAATTATGGGGCAGTATTTTTTACACACTGGAGTTTAAGAAAGCAATTCTTTTTAATATAATTACACACATTTGCAAAAGTACAACGTATCCCAACAACTTGCTCTGAAAAAATTCCTGTAACAATGCTTGACCACCCGCTATATAACGAAAAGTCATGTTTGCACAAAATAAAGATGTGGAAAGCTCGATAAAAAATCTAAATGGTGTATCGATGATTAGTCTATTTGAGTATATTTGGGGTATTTTAGTGTCAAAAATATGAAATTAGCTGATTTATGGCCGCTAGAATCAAAAGTAAGTCAAACATGTTTTGTTAGAGAAAATAATCCAGCTTTTATTTCTTTAATTACAGTGAAAGGAACATTGGCTTTTCGAATTCTTAAATTGGAAGGCTGAAAAACTTTCCTTTTAGGACTCCAAAGCACTCCTCGACTCTTACGCGATATTAGCTGTGTCATTTGCTAAAATGCAGCTGCCTGACCCCCTCCAAGAATCGGGAGCTACTGCGGATTGGGGTAACTTTAAATGTGGACTGCGGATAGGCAGAGTACCAACACACCTTCAATTTCCCCAATTTCACGAAGTTGCTTTGTTCTATCATCACAGAGCATATTTGTAAAGCTTTTAAATGGCATCTTTCTAAATCCAGCCAGCACAAGCAGTCACCGTAAATATACAAATCAAAGTAAACAAAATGTTAACAAAAAACAGCCTACTGTTCTGATGTGCAACAGTTGCAACGTATTTCAACTTTGCAATCTACAACGTGGCACGGGTCGCGTGAACACCCCAACTGCATTTATGAAGTTACCGCGGAAAATAAAAATTCCTGTCAAACTTCATATAAAAAAACTGTGCCACGAATTTTTATTTTACGTTTTCGTTTCTTGAGTATCCAACAACGTAAACGAAATCCACAAATTATATCGAAAAATGGCTATGGTTTCTTCGTGAAAACATCTTAGAATTGACTATAGATTTCGATTACGGGTTAGAATTTTTTTTTTCGGGCCGGCAAAAATCGATGTACCCTAATGTCCGTACTTCAATTTATACCGTTTATTTTAAATTTTATAATTGCTATGTATTCTTGAATTAAGTATGCAACGATCTTAAATCTAAAAATCCGATTGCCCGTTTCTATGACAGCTATCACTGTGAACTGCAGTCCATTCTGGTGACGAATGCATCACGAAGGGCGCGAAAGACGACTAGCAATATATACTGAAAGTTTGGAAAATTTGTATTGTATGTCCGATCAGATCAAGCTTTATACCGATCAAATGGGATAAATTTAACTAACGAAAGTCCATACAAAGACTATTGAAACCTCACCTGTTTCGTGAGATAAGCAGGTGTAAATGGGAGGTGCGAAATTTAGATTATTGCAGCAATTGGGGCCGTTGGAGCTTTTTGGTAAATTTTTTAATTTTATTATTATTTTTATCAAAAATATCATAAAAATCCGACAACTGGTTCGAAAGATAATTAAATTTGAAAAATTTAGACACCTTCTGAAAGTAATAAGAAAACCAAATTTACAAAGATCTACGTGTTTTTTAATTCTCAATAGCACCTAAATTCTAAAGGGTTCAATGAACCCTGCTTGCCCGCTTACGTAATTTTTTTAGTTTGCCCGCCCAAAAATTAAATGTATGGATGTGTGGATCTATTCCCTTTCATAAATCTAGAAACCTACGACTTTTTGAAGAAACTTCTAGTTTAGCGGAAAATCGCTACAAAAAATCCGTTAAAATTGACACCTTACAGTTTTCAAACAACGCAAGCTACATCGTTAAAAGGTATTTTGATGGGATTTTAGGCACACTTTTTTATTTGATAAGTGCATAGTAAAAATGCTACAAAGTAAAAAGGTAAACTAAAGGTTTTTTTCTCACATTCTATCGACTTAAGGAAAATGCACACATCGGTTCACCTTAAAATTTCAATTGGTTGTTGTATATAAAGTGATATCCAATTTTGTGACGAAAAATATTAAATTTATTAAATTTGCTTACACAAATGTATATATGAATAGTTTCAAAAGTCAGATATTTTGGCATTAATTCAACATTTTTTTTGTTCAATATCCAAAATCTAAAAACTCCAAGCCAAACAAAAATATTTGTTTAGATTTTTGGGACTACCCTTAATATTTTAAGCGCGCTCAAAGTCAGCTGATTAAGAGTTCCCATGTGAACTGAAAAAGTGCGGAACAAATAATTGCAACTTTCAGAGCGAATTGTGTTTGTTATGTTAACATTATAAAAAATCGTAAATATGGATAAACTTGATAAAGGTATTCAAAAGGCGGTATTAGTATAGATTTGGAATATTTGTGTTTTATTGTGCAATTGTCCAATGTGTTGTTCATGTGTATTTTTAGCTAAAAACTAACAAAAGGGTTCCTGTTCTGTTAAGCTTTACATTAGAATAGTGGCAGATATCAGCAGAGTTTTGCCTTAAGGTTATTAACAAAACCATCTAGAATCAGATGTTAATAACCCTTTTTGACCCTTCTAGTGAAAAATCATATGTTGCAGGAGTGCATTTATGCTTAAAAATATGATTTTTCTCGAAGTAAGATGGGGAGGGGGGGTGAAGTCACGGTCAAATTGAAAAACAAAAGAAATTGTAAACTCTACTTTCATCTAATAAGCAGACATTCAAAAAAAATATTTTGCTTTATACTTAAATTAAAAAAAAAAAAATTATACTTTTTCAATTAGTCGTAGTAGAAGAGGGGGGGGGGGGTTAAGACAAGTGCAGTGATCGGATTTTGATTATGTTATTCGACGCGATTTTTTAATAGAAATACATAACAATTTAAAATGTTTACCAAAAGGCTCCAAGGTCTAGTTATGCACTTTTGTTAGGTAAAACCATAAATTTCGATCGGTATATAATTCGATCTAATCAGACAGTCATAGCAAATTTTTAATTTTTCCTGTGTATATTGCTTGTCGCCTTTCGGACGCTTCGTGATGCTTTCGTCATTAAATCTATATAAAATCTATATAAACGTTGTTTGATGCACGAAATTTTTTGTTAAATTTGAAAAATTCGAAATACCATCGTCATATTTAGTTTCAAATATTGTTTGAGAATAGTATTACTTCCGAATAATGTGGTGAAAATGTTCATAAGTTAACAACTTCGTTAGAATTAAGACCAAAAGCAGTAATCGCTCCTACCCTATTCACATGTTCTGTTACAATTTCTGACAGGTTTTCCACTACTATACCAGTTGTTTGTTCTTAATTAAACTTAAATCAATTAAGGAGACTCGAAATAATAGGAGTCAAGTCAAATTAATAGAAATTATTTAAAAACTACTTGAAAACTTTGGGCGTTACACCCTAGTTTAGAACTCTAGCCCATAATACCACAGACACCTTAAATAATCAATGAAAATAAACAAAAATTGGTATTTTAAACATAAACCATATTCTAAAAATTCAAATTTTGTGTCTTGAGTTAATACCTTTAAGTTAATTTTTAAATCATAATTAATCTCTACTTTGCAAGCTAATCGAAGTTTTTAAGAAAAACATAAGAATGCAAAATCCCATACACTTACAAACATTTTTTGAAAATAAAGATTGATTTTAGATTGATTATTCCATTGGCAGCTATTTGATATAGCAGACCGATTTCAACCCAACTTGGTCAGAATGTATAGGACCATCCTAGATGCTTTTTCTGTTAAATGGGGTTGGTCATGCCTCCTTCTGCCTGTAACTCACTTTTGTTTTAGACAAAATTAATAGATCCCCGTACTGTTTTTAAGTATGGGGTCTAAAAAAATGTACTCCTACATATGTATTTCAATGTCCACATATGTATGTACATCACCAGCAGTCACTGCGTATGAAACTTAAATCTGCGAGGGACATTTTTCATGGAATTTAAAGGTGGGCAGCCTCCCACACCACACATTCATCTTATCAAAAAAAAAAACGAAGGAACAGTATTTGTGTGGGTGGCACATTTACCATAAACCATTTCTACAATTCAGCAGTGGTCAGATGTAAAGTCTGGTTCAGTTAACAGTAAACATGCGTCAGCAGGGACAGCACTGTACGCTGTCACTGAGGAGTGAACACTTTACAGTGAGCAGTAAACAGTTAACCACAACGCAGTTCGTCTACATTGCAATATGGGGTATTTGACCAGTATTTGTGGCATTAATTAATATCTCGTAAACTACGCAAGATATTTTGATGCCGTTTTTTTTCTTGTGCTATACACACCCTAAGAAGTATTCTGGAAAAGTGGGCGTGTCACCCCCCCCGCCCACAACGGCATCAAAATATCTTGCGTAGTTTACGAGATATTAATTAATGCCAACAAAAAAAGTCCGAATTCCCCATACGGCAAGCGAACAAATCGGCATATGAAATTGTGAGATAAGCTCCTAAAAACTTAAAATTCTCAAATTAATAACTCTACAACATGGATATAGATTTACAGATAACACTTGATAACAATTTGTTTAAACTCATTGCAAAGTTCAACTTTCCTTTGAAAAATTAGACATTGATACCACTTGCTAAATACACAAATTATTAAAAAGACAAGTACAGAAACAACAACATCTAAGCAGCAACACGTTTTATAAGCCCAAACAGTTAATATCCAATGGAAATTATAATTTTTAAAATGATTTTCTTTGCTTTGTTTCATTTTGAAAATGCACTTAAAATGTACACTTAATGAAAGCATGCGGTCATCGGTTGCAACAGCTGACTTTAACAGCTAATATTTTTACGTTGGACTGTTATGTTAACTTTTATGGTATGTAACATAACAGTTTAATGTGTTTATAATGGGTTGGCATTTAAAATTCGTAAATTTGCATACTAGTGAAAATTGAATTAATGCCACTAAATCTGGTCAAATACCCCATAGTGCATTGGTGTATTAATGGCAGCAAATATTGATTCTGTGCCATTGATGTTGGTGTTGGTGTTGCATGTTTGCTTGAAATGGTGCCATGCGCTGCGTTCGCAGTTTGTTTGTGGTCACGCATAAAAGACGCTCAAGTTTATGAGTATACGTAAAATTCTCATACTTACTTACACGTATACATGCATACACAATGTGTGTGTATTACACATGCAATTAAGTTGCTTGCAAAAATAAGAACCTTCAATATAGTTTCCGTAGTCGTATACGCAATGTAAAAAAAAACTACTGAAGCAGGATTAATTTGAAACGGATTTTGGTAGACGATGACTGACCAATTCGAACACACAATCAAACATCGAATAAAGCTCAAAATAATTTATTACATAAGAAAAATATAAATATTTCTCACGGAAATTCAATTTGAAAGTAAATAATTAATTGCTTAGATATTCATATTATTAGTTCCAATTAACGAATCTCTAATAGAGTTATTTTTAGAAATTTGATTTTTTATACCCTGTAGTCTTTCCCGCTTTTTTCTAATGCACTCAGATTAAACGCTGCAGGTAATTAGATCATATATTAAATTCACTATCCCTCGCCATAAAATTGGATATCAAAAATTTATTAAACTAGACTTTTAACTTCTGTAGAGGTTTTTTTTATTTAATACTGTCTTATAACAATATTCAAAACTATATTTGACGATGCTATGTTAAGAAAAAAATTATAGGATAATTCAGCAGACAGGTAACTCACTCCCATCATCATTGAAAAAAGTAGTGCTAATGAAATATCATTTCATTATCTGATTTGTTGACGATATGCCTATGGATTAGGTTTTTGATCCAAGTCTGATTAAGGTAAATTTTAAGAAGTCTGGTCGAGAGATGTTTTTTTTATTGTTGCTGTCGTGGCTTTGTCATGGCAGATATTTTTGTAGTGGTGAGATGTGTTAATAGGGACTAGGTTGTGGTATATCAGAGTATTTTGCTTTATATATTTGTTAATGTATGATGAGTTGAAATTATTTTCAATGATTAGGGGCAGTTGTGGAATAAGGGAAGAAGTAACGGTTTCTTAGTTTTGTATTTGTTCATAATGTTTCTTTTTAAGTTAGTGTAGTTTTGGTGGTTTGTATTGTTAACAGCTTGCAGTGATAACAGAGGTCTGTGCATATGATATATTTGCCCCTTTGATTGCTGGCGTGAGTACATGCTGCAAGTATAGCCGATAACTCAGCTGTAAATATGGATGTGTATTCGGGTAGAAGTTAGTGACTTTTTATTTATTTTTCAGTTGTTTCACTTCACTATGGGTAAAAACATCGGAAATTTTGGCAATAAATCAATAGTTTTGATGTTCAGAATTCGAATCTTGCTTTGTTTTTTGAAATCTTAATACTCAAGATTAGAGAAAGCTATTTTTTTTAATTTTTGCGGGCCACCCTTATTGTTTAACAGTTTTCTTTTTTGCATAAAGGGAGGGGGTCATGACATGGTCAAATTAACAAAACGAAAGAAATTTTAAATTTTACTTTAGTCTGGTTAGCAAACACGGAAAGTTAGAAATATCTTGGTTTACATTTAAGTTTGTTAAAAATTTTTCTTTTTCCCTGAGTTCTAGAGAAAGGGGTGATGACAAGGTCCAATTAAAAAATGGAAAAAAATATAAATTCTATTTTAACCTAGCTTTACATTTTGATTTTATATAAATATATTACACATTTGGAAAGGGGAGGTGAAGGCGTGGTCCAAATCCAAAAAAGAAACAAGCGAAACAGTCGAGTGCACTCGACAGAAAGATGCCCTGAGCCCAGGCACGTAGATGCTGTTCGGCGCGCCGAAGATTTAATGCCTTTGCAAAACGAAGCAAGTTCGATTCAGATATCTCTAGAAAGGGCAACAATCTTTATACTAATACTTACATGCCACAGTTTTACAAATATCTAAAAAAACATTTTACTTTCAATTCATATATTTAATTTAATATTATTCGTCACAAAATTAAATATAAATATTCCCGCTCAGGGTAAATACGACACAGTCAATCTTCACAATTAATATATCACACCCGTTCACTGCAAATGTAGGTAACGAATTGAAAGTGAAGTGTAAATGTATATGTATGAAGTTAATATAAAAAGAAATTAATTAATCATTTTAATTATATTTTTCTGCTGCCAATACTGTGCCTGTCCCTCGCCTCAACATTTTTAATATCTTCACTATTTATGGACCAATCCTGTTAAAAATTGGTGATTAGATTGTGTCAAGTCGATTGAAGAGTTGCAGTGTAGGATTGTCAATGTGTTTGCTCCATCTATTTTTGTATTCATTACTAGTATTTTAAGTGAATCTACGTTTTGCAGGGTGATGGTGCTAGATTACAAGGCAATGATGAAGCTTATTTTCTGCAGATGAGCCGATGTTTGCATTTGATCACTAATAGTGATGCTCCAGAATAGTTGCACCACTGTTTTATGTCAAGGAGTAGAGGGTCTATATTGAGAACGTTTTGTTTAACTTAGAGATTTATCAGGTAAAAGACGAAAACATTTCCATGCCCCACAATTTCTGATATCCAATTTTGTGACGATCGATATTAAATTAGATAAAAAACGTATTCTTACAAAAAAGTTATTTTTATTAGGAAAGAATAATCGGGACCTTATTGCGCAATGTGCCGAATGCTTAAGCTTTTTTTTTAAGAAAAAGTTATAATTCGTTAACTACAACATATTAAACTTAAGTAGTGATTTGATGTGTTAATTTTTCGCCAAAGTAATCTTTTTTCACCTGAACCATTTAACTATTTAATTTAGAAAAAACATTTTTAGATATTTTTTTCCAAAAGGCTCCAATGGTCCCATTTACTCCAATCATTTAAATTGTACCCCTCCCACTAACACCTGCTTATCTCGCGAATTAGGTGAGTTTCCAAAGGTCTTAGCACTTTTGCTAGTTTGAGCTTTACGTTTCAAACAGTATATAACTCGACCTGATCGGACAGTCATAGCAAATTTTCCATTCTTCCTGTATATATTGCTTTTCGCCTTTCGCGCCCTTTGTGATGTTTTCGGCACTAGTGAGGACGTGATTCGTAATCAGCATTAATACCTTAGTCGAAATACCCATGTGCGTTTGTCCATATGAATGAAACAATTACTTTAAGATATTGAGCTATAAATAGAAGCGATTTTCATAATTTTGTAGACCAAGTTAGTCGTGTTTACAGCAAGCAATGAATTAATGGTTTGTTCTTTTTTATTATTTTAATTCTGTCTAAGTGTATTTATACCGAATCTGGCAAATTGGTTGAAATCAATTAACTGTATCATATAGCTGTTATTGAAACGATCGGTCGATAATAAGCCCTAAAAGTATACAAGCCACTTTAGCATATACATTTTTGTTGTTTCTAGAGTATTTTCAATCAAACTTATAGATTGTGAATTTCCTTTTATTCTATGCATCATGTCCGGATTTTTTTAAAATCGGTTCACTTTATCATATAGTAATTCTCATTGGAACAATCAGTGGAAAATGTAACACATCGCTCTGAAAATGCATGGGGTTTCGACGCGCAGAACGGCATCTAAGTATCTGGAGAATGGGTACCCTACTGCATATCGCGTTTGCCTAATTCGCTTGTTTTATATTTGTTGGTTTATTTGTCCCCTTTCTTATGAAAAAAAAAGCCATAAGACTAGATTAGAACTTGGGTCGCCCAGCTCGCTCGCAAAAGCTATATCCGCTAGACCATCCAGGACATGAATATCTTAAGTAATAACTACAAAAACTTTTAGAAACTATCTATGTATAAAACTCTTTGTCTTGACTGACTCACTTACTGACAGAGAATCAACGTGTAGGCCAAACCGTTAAAGATAGAAAGTTGAAATTTTCACACAACTTAGCTCGAAAATTTGGAGAAATTCGACCTGTAAGTGGGTTAAATTCGGGGTCAAAGCTCAGGGAATTGCTTAGAATGAAAATCATTTTTTGTTTCTTAAGAAATTTCAAATAAACTCACAGATTGTATTTTCTTACATCCTGACCAAATTTGGGCAAAGTAGGATTACTTTATCACATAACCGTCATAGGAACAATCGGTTGAAAATAACCTTTAGTATGAAAAACTTTATTGTTTCTTAAGATGTCTCAACCAAACTGACAGATATTATGTCTGGGAGTGCGTGTTACATCCTGACCAAATTTGGTCAAAATCGGATTACTATATCATATAGCTCTCATAGGAGCAATAGGATGAAATTAACCTTTATTATGAAACTCACAGGAAAAACATAGTTAATGCTGCGGACGGCCGCAGTTAAATGTTTCCACATTAAAAAAAAAATTTTATATTATATAAATTTGTTATTCAGTAAAATCTGGATAAACCGGACAGCTAAAGACCTGCCTATTAATTCTTCGAGCGAAGCGAGCAGGGGGCGGAGCCCCCTAGTTTACTATGTTTTACTAAAAAATTAACATAAGTACTTCTCAGTTGACACCAAAACGATAAAGTCGTCAAATAATTTGATTATAAATCAGTTCAAAAGTTTATATTTCTTGTTAACTTTTGTACATTTTTATAAGCACTGAAAATGAGATACTCTGCCACTGATTAAATTAGAATAATAAAAAAATTCTTTTTCATACTTGTTTAAAAAAAAAAAATTTTCTAATGCGTTAAAATTGCTTTTTGAGCAGCACGAAGTGAGCCTTTAATTTGCGTAGTAAACATTAACAATTCCCTTTGCTTTGGTAAAATTGAGACGCATCATAATTAAATCGCAAATGAAACCGAATAGTGAGGCATTTACGGGGTGCTTGCTTAAATGTAAAACGCTTACAATTATCCCTTAACGGAAGCTTAAAAATGATTCCTTGATTTTATTCTTGCTGTGTGGAAGACAGCAGCACTTGCCTTAAAAGTGATTAAACAATTTTAATAGTTCTACGTATTCCAAAAATGCCAATATCAGTGCCAGAGCGAGTGCCCACACTTGGCCATTTCCTAAAATCTAGCGGCCACTTCAACCCACCTCAGAGTCAAGTATTATTAAGATTAACGAAAGACTCGGAAAGTGTCTTCATTTCAAAGTTTATTTCATGAAACAGAGAAAGAAAAGGGCAAAAAGGAAAAGGAAAGAGATGCAGTGAGAGGAAGGGAGAGTGGTCCGAGAGGCACCATTTGCATTATTGGAGGAAAATCCAAAAAAAAAAAAAAAACAGTTCTTGTCAGGGAATGCGAAGAGAACGCCAGCTGCGAGACGAGTGCACTTTGAACCTAAGAGAATAACCTTCACAGCTTCTATGTATAATTTTTCCTCACTTTCTTCCATTCTCTCTTCCTCTTCCATTCTGTTTCTTTCTCTTTGGTAATTGATGCAGATGCTGGAGGAACAAAAGTAAATTGTTAAATTAAGTGTTTGCCAAGTGGTAGGGAAAATAAATGGGAGCTCCCTGGTCATTGGAACGAGGGAAATGTTGAAGTGCAAGGAATTGCTGCAAAGGTAACTATAAAAAGGTTTTAATTCGCTATGCTACAAACGAGGCATACACACCAAAATACACCAACGTCCTACGCAAGCCACACCAGCGACAACTTTTGTCATTGCCTACTTTTTGGCGCAGCGGTTTTTGTAATTTTCGCGTAGTACGATTTACTGTGAATCCCGGCACAACTTACAGTATTTCCTCCCATAGGCCAAAAATAAAAAAGTCGAAGTTAAAATTTTGACTTTAAAACTATCTACACTTTTTCATAATTGGTCTAGCTATTGAACTGTATTCTAGTTTTCGTTTTGCTCTAACTGTCCTCTTCAAGAACAGCATCGAAAGAGATATCATGATATTATTTTGGTATTGCAGCGTGAGCAACTTGCAAGTAGAGCTTTCAATACAAAAATTAAAAAAAGCATTTAAAACAAAATTATTGTGCGATGGAAGGAATTTATATTATAAATAAAGGTATTATATGTAATTGCTGCTGTGTTTTGTGTAAATCGGTATTGTGTTAAGTACCTTATTGTGGACGTTCTGTATTTGACTCTGCTGTGTTTCGTTAGAGTTTTCGTTATGAAGGTCATCACGGAACTTATTAAATCTTTTTGTTCAATATTTATAACCATTTAAAGATTAAAGAGATGTTTTATTCAAGTGCCGATAGGTGCCCAGGCTCTTACTATATATTGAAAGGTAACCTAACCTCATCTTTAAAAAAGCACGTGTATTTAAGCTCTGATCTTTTCATTACGGGTCAAAGAAATTTTCCATGTAAGCCAAAGTCGAAGCTATTAAAATGAGCTATTAATTTACTGAAACAATGTTTATAAAATACCTTATTTTTTTTCTTACATATATTTGTTGAATTTTTCTTTTATTTTTGTCAAATTTTTGATTTATAAGTAAAGCGTGTGCATATGAACTATGAAAAAATCTTTAATAATTTTGTGGTTGTTTTTGTTAAATTATTTTTACGTTTTTGCCGTTTGTGGCTTAAAACAAAGTGCTTTTTCCAACAAAAACTCGATTTTAGACTGATTGTTTCTATGACAGCTATATTATATAGTATCCCGATTTTAACTTAGCTCAGTCTGGTTATATAAAGTTCTTTCAATGAAGAATTATAAGGTTGCGTTGCAATATAATGGAAAACAAAAAAGTTTTCCATACAAACACTTGATTTCAGACCGATCGTTTATATGATAGCTATATGATATAGTGGTCCGATTCGCCCTATTTTTATACATCATCTTACTATAAATTTATTTATTTTTTTGTGGTAAGTTTCCAGCCTCTAGCTCAACTAGAAGAATTTTTGCCGCCCTCCCCATACAACAGGAACCAGTGTGGAACCGTGGCACAGTCCTACTCGACGCTTCACTTTTTATACCTGTTACTCGTAAAATATATCTTCTAAAAAATACCTCTTTACGAGGTAAAATTCTAGTGACGAAAACATTTTCATGCCCCAAAATTTATGATATCCAATTTTGTGACGAACGATATTAAATTGAATACATAACTTATTCTTAAAAAAAAGTTTGGCATTGGGCCCTGCGCAAAAAGGTTATTTTTATTAGGTAAGAAGGATAGGGACTTTGTTGCGCAATGTGCCGAATGCCAAACTTTTTTTTTAAGAATAAGTTATATATTCAATTTAATATCGTTCGTCACAAAACTGGATATCAGCAATTTTGGGGCATGGAAATGTTTTCGTCACTATAATTTTACCTCGTAAAAAGGTATTTTTTAGAAGATATCAGACGTTTTTGAATTTGCCTGTATCCGCCCCCTGCTCGTTTCGCTCGCTTATCCCCGGCTCGCTTCGCTCGCGAGTAGGTGCTGCTACAGTCGAGTGTGCTCAACCTATGACAGCTATATGATATAGTTATCCGATTTTAACCAAATTTGATCCGGATATATAGGACCATCCCAAATGCATTTCCAAACAGTTTGGTCGAGATATTTTGAACAACAAAAAAGATTTTCATACTAAAACGTGATTTTGGACTAATTGTTCCTATGGCAGCTATATGATATAGTGGTCCGATTTCAACCAGGATATTTAGGACCATCCCAAATAAATATGTTGTCAGTTTGGTCGAGATTTTTTAAACAACAATAAAGTTGTTCATACTAAAACTTGATTTTGGGCTGATCGTTCCTATGACAGCTATATGATATAGTGGTTCGATTTCAACCAAATTTGATCAGGATGTAAAGGACCATCCCAAATGTATATCCGGTCAGTTTCGTCGAGATATTTCAAACAACAAAAAAGTTTTTCATACTAAAACTTGATTTTGGACTGATCGTTCCTATGACAGCTATATGATATAGAGGTCCGATCCAAATTTTAAAACAAACTTGACAACCAACGTCCGCTATCCAGGAACTTACATACTAGGTTTTAAGTCTCTAGCTCTAATAGTCTCTGAGATCCTTTGGCTTAAACACACGGACAGACAGACGGACATGGCTCAATCGACTCGGCTATTGATACTGATCAAAAATATATATATTTTATAGGGTCGGAGATGCTTCCTTCTGTACCCTTTTTGAGCATTTTCAATGGGCACAGGGTATAAAAAGTAATTAAGAGAATAAGAAGACATTTAGTCAAAATGCGTTCCAGGAAGACCCTACAAGTCCAACTCATTTGAATAAATTAAATACCGCCTTCTTGCGAAACAAAAACAAACTATCTGGCATCACTGAAGCAAAAGCTGTCAGCTGTGGGTTCAATTGTGCACCGATTGCACTGCTTGCAATTCTTGCAATGCTTGCATTGTTGCTGCTGCCATCATTCAATGCTAAGGAATTAAAATAGTCAGGCAATACGTAATATCTTGCCGACACGAATTTTCACAGATATGTGTTATATGTCAAAAAACGCGGAAGCTGACTATAACATATAATAATTTCATAGTGATTTTGACTGTAGATTTTTTTTAAATCGCCAATGAAATCTTAATTCACCTGTAGATTCTTACCTATGAACTCCAGAAAAAAATATTACAGGTATGCCTAAAAGATCTTCAAAATACCTTTACCAACGATTTATAGAACATATCTGTAGCTTCTATCGTTTGGATACTACGGTGGTTTTAAGTTTAGCTAATTTTAGCGGTTTCCCGTTAAACTAGCTTTTTTTCGAAAAAGTCGTAGAACAAAAGTTTCTAATTTTATAATTGGGAATATATCCTCATTCACACATTTTAGCTATTTTAACGCTTTGATACAAACAAACACACAAACAGACAAACTGAATTTTTATTTCATTTTGAGAAGGCCACTAAAAATTTCAATTTTAATTATCTTTTGAACCACTGAACGGATTTATGATTGATGTGTCATTCGACGCGTATTTTTGATAAGAATCGTAGAAAATTAAAAAAAATGTACCGAAAGGCTCCAACGGCCCCATTTTGTGCAATCATCTAAATTTCGCCCCTTCCACTTTTACCTGATTATCTCACGAACCAGGTGAGTTTTCAAAAGTGTTAGTATGCACTTTTGTTAGATAAAAATATACCATTCGATCAGTATATAAGTCGATCTGATCGGACAGTTATAGCAAATTTTCCATTCTCCCTGTATATATTGCTAGTCGCCTTTCGCACCCTTCGTGATGCTTTCGTCACTAGCGCGGACTGCCGTCCGTAGTGATTTTATTCGTTTCAATATGAAGAATATATATTCTTAAGTGCGCCGGCTGAGGTCGTGGCAGAGAGGGGGGGGGGAGACAATTTCGATTTTTCACCGACTCTCGTTTATCGTCGCGAAGGTGAATTTGCCATTTACATTCTTCGCAATGGTTGTCAAACTAAAATACCATCGGTTTTCTCTCGAAGAACGTTTCCATACAAAAATGGTTCAGCCTAATAGGATTTGACCAACATAAAAAACCGATAGAAATAGGACGTGTACTATTTTCATCGGTGAGAATCAGTAAAAAGCTGACGCCTTTTTAGTTCTTCGGTGAAAAATCGCTCGTCTGACGGAACTTTAGGAGAATCTATGTCAGCAAAGCATCCGTCAGACGAAAGTTTTTTTTCCGACACTTTTTTAACAACGCACAGTGTAAGATTTTGACAATATAGGGGGACTTAATTAAAAAAAAAAAATTATTTTTAAGGTCAATGAGCTTTTAGAAGTCAATTTAGAAATGTTTAAATGGTACAAAAACAAGCCCAAAACAAAACAAAAACTTTTGTTTAGTAGATATCGGTTCTTGAACCGGTGCATTTGAAATGCATGCAAAATTGCATCGCTCAACGAGCAACAGTTGACAAAGTTTAGTCTTTTCAATTGGATCGTGTGGTCACTGTGAGCAGTCAAATTTATTTTTTCCATCATTCTTGGATCATTATTGATTTTTAGCGCTATAAAGCGACTTTATAAGTGGCCTAGAATTTTTATTATTTGTTGGAAATAAGTGCCAAAAAGTTGGTACATTTTTATCAATATTCTATTTTTGGTGGAAAAAAACTAACAATATTCAATCATATTCAAATCAACCGGAACATACACCGTTTGCAGAAAATCATTCTGAATCAGGATCAGCAATAAAATTTTGGCCAAAGGCCTTCAATTTAGCAATGATTGCAATAACACGCGCAGAGTTTTTCGAGATTTGGACAAACAATGTTAGAACCGTTAAGCTTAACTCACTCCTAGATCACGCAGCGATGATTTTCGGCAATGATATTGATCACAAAAAGTTAAAGTTGTACTTAACAAAAATGTGCCATGAATTTAAGTTGAATCTAGGAGAGATAAATCCAGATTTATGGCCAATAATGCAAAATGGCTTCAGGGCACAATAAAACACGTTAATTATAAGATTGATGTCGCGCCTCCAACCTGGAACAGAAGAACTATAAAATCATTTTCTGATTGTTGCTCAAAAACACAGCAAAGAAAAAGTAAAGATCTGCAAAAATTAGCTAAAAGTTATTTCTTTTTTAACTTTAAGTTGTTTTTTTTTTGTTTAAAAAATTAGTGTAAGATATGAAAATCACTTTTTTCTTTCAATAAATGAATTACTTTTAAAACAAAACTAGTTTTTAATTTTTTCGGCCAGTCCTTTTGAAGTTCCAATCAAAAGCATCAGCAAATCACAAAAGTAATGAAATTGGAAAAAAAAATTTTTTTTTTGATTCTTATTTTAAAACAAATATTTTTTACCTTATGTGCCACGCCCATATGTAAATGTGTATAATGAGATGTGTATTCATGAGATACCACAACTAATGATATGTTATTTACATACATATGCAAGTGCCAAAGCTAAAGGCTATTGCTATTGGCGAAGGGCGAAGGGCGAAGGGGGCGTGGTGTCCAAAATCAAAATATACCTAATATACGATCTGGCTTGTCGTGATAATAATTATTAAAAACAATTTTCGTTGAGAATAAAAATGGATATTTGTGCATCATTTTTTATTTATTTTTTTTTTTGGAAATTTTACTTTGTCGATATTTTTTAACGAAAGTTGATATTTGTGCAAAACAAAGGTAAGGCGAAAAATTTAATGAAATTAAATATTAAGTACATTCAAAACCACTTCGTTTGATAAGGTTAGAAAGATATTGAATCCTTTCGTTGTGCGACCAATCGTAATCGCCGGGTCATCGAATTTGCCAAGTTTTTAAACGTGCTTATTTCGAGGGATGCCCATTTCTTTACTATTTCTTCCTTTTAACGTATCAAACTGCCTTTCACCCTCAAAAACTTTTGCAGAAAGGATGCCCCAGAGATCCTCAAGTCTGGACTTATTGCTGGCCACTCCAATAAGGGGATATTTTTCGACTCCAGAAATGACTTGGTATACCTTGATGCATGTATTATCCTGATGAAAAATTCAGTCCTCGCCATGGAACTCCTTTGCAAATTGTATAAGTTCGCTTTCGAGGAGATCCGTACACATTTGCGAATCGATCCGTCCTCGTATAATGCAAATAGGAGTCTTTCCAAGTGAGCTAAAAGCTGCCCATACCTTGAAAGAGCCACTACCATGGTTCCGCTTATAGCAAGTCTGCCGGGGATGCCTTGGGTCACGCCAATACTTTTGATTTCCATCTGGACCGTCCAAGTTAAACTTCTTCTCATCGCTGAAGATGACTTTATCGAATTCGTTTTCCAAAACTTGTACCTCTCAAAAAAGGCAAGTCGGGCCTTCTTATGCCGGGTTAAAAGTTTTGGCGTACGAGCTTTGGCATCATATTTGAGTTGCAAATCCTTTCGGGAAATCTATTAGAAACTCTGCTTAGTTATTGGCTACTTCAATTCGGTCTTAATTAGGGCACAGCTCACTGTGTTTACCGTTGGTGCCCGAATGTGTCGCTTAGTGCGCGCATCAACCTTTGGAACTGCCCACTGGCGGTTATTTCGGGCGTATTTTTCAGGGCTTTTTAAATAATTTCCAATTGCTTTTCGATGACGCTTAAGTCTTTTCGCTATTTCACCAACTTTTACGCCACATTCAACCATGGTATCGATCTGAGTCTTCTCATTAGGGCTTAGCTCGGCTTTGAGAGGCATTTTGGTTTAAAAATAGTGTAAGTTTCAAAAAGAGTCTCGTAAACCGCTTCAAAATAAAGTTCAATCAGTTGGAAAATATAACTTTTAATAATTAAATTACTTTTAGCGCAGAGATCGTCGACGAGTCGGACTTAAAATGTAAATGGAAAATTTTGCACAATTATCAACTTTCTATTAAACGCATGACATTGTCTTCTTAAAAATCCTATCAGGACTATAGATTAGAAGCTGATAAGAAATAAACCCATGGAAGAACATCACAAGGCATAGGCGATAAAACAGATATACTCAAAACAAAAATTCAGTTATTAGATTAACTGTACCAGCGATAACAAATTTTGCACAAATATCAATTTTACAATGTGACACTTGTACTTCCATAACTCGAACTTTTATAACTAGATTTTTCTCTAAATCGAACTAAATCGAGTGGCAATAGCGTTTACTAAACTTAAAAAAAAAAGAATTCCATTAGTCGAAGTCTCCATAATTCAAACTTTTTCTTTTCTTAATGATAAAACGAGCTATGGAAGTTCGAATGTATTAAACAGTTAAGCTTAAGTGCACAATTCAGAGCATTTTTAAAATTTCAAGTCGATGTAGTTAAAATTTGACTAAATCCGAAGGGAGAAACTAGATTAGAAGATGCTGAAGTTGTTATATGCTGAAGAAGTAATATGCTTCAATATGTCTGGAGCAAGCAAAAAAGTTCTTCATACTTGTTGTAATTCAATAAAATATTCCTATGGAAGCTATATATCGATCATTTTTTGACAGTGTTCAAAGCATAATAAAACACCAAACCTGAAAGTTTAGTACAAAAAACAAATTGGCGTTGCCACACACACCAACTATCCCTGGCCAAGTTTCAATTGATATTATACATAAGTCCAACGCAAAAAAACTTGACCGAATATCTTGTTTCGTTTTTGATTAATGCCATCAATCCAACAAATATATGTGTATTTAAATTAAGTATCGGGTATCTTTTAGTCGGGAATTTAATATAGCATTGATACTTGTTTTTGATTTTGTTTTCGACTGTGCTCGACGCATTCTTGTGGAAAATTAAGTTCACTGACTCTATGTCTAAAATAGCTGCCCGTATTCAAGATACTTAAACATAACTCCCATATACTAAGAAGTTTGAACGCTATTGTCACTTTTTTCTATGCCATACCTTGACGCCTACTCATAGTTAAGCACTGTTGAAGTTGCACTTGGAGTTGAGGTTGTGCTCTTTCATCAAATGCTTACCAAGTGGTGCCTGCCACTTAATTTTCCCCGAAGTTAGTGGTAGTTAGTCATCGGTTGGAAAAGTAAGAAAATTTTAAAATTGGAAATAAAGACAATCAAGACGACTTGATAGTCTCTCAAAGGCTAATGTGAAGCTGACGACGCCAAATTAAAGAGGAATCCACATCCATACTTTGACACTAGTGTGCACAACGGAAAAGGAAGTTTACAAGAATGCACCGGCTTGTAGTCAAACAATAAAGCGACTTCCTCCGCTTGAGTGTCCCAACATTGAAGATTTGTGCTGTGCCATGTCGAAATCAAACTCAGATAAGTTAAGCCGCCCAGCGAAGCTCAGAAAAGCACTTTCGATGAGATTTCAATTTTGCGTTGCGTAATTGACACTCAAAGAAATACAATAAGTTGACTATCGGCAACTAAGTGTCGGTAAAGCGAGTAAACAAAAGCATAATATGAAAACTGCATAAAAAATCAACTTTTTCTTATGACTAATTAAAGTATACCTTGACGATATTTAAATTGTATCTTTATAAAAAAAATATAATGTTATTAAGACCAGATCGCCACCCACTCGATCTCCCAACTAGAATGCTCTAACAAATATTAAACTGTAAATAATGTGTAAATAATGTAATATGTGATATGAATATGTAAGTTATTAGTACCCAATCATGTAAACGTCCATGTGACCTATTTTTGCTTAGTTTCCCCTGAATGTAAAACTAGATTAAGTTGCCCCAAAGGAAACTGAAAGCTCGATAAATAAAATTACAAATTTAAAAAAAGGACCAGACTCTCACTTCAAAAAAAATCTGCTTACTAGGTAAACGTTTAGTGACGAAAACATTTCTTCTACCGAATGCCAAACCTGTTTTTTAGAAACACTTATGTTTCGTTGACTATAACATATTTAAAAAAAACCTCTTTACGAGGTAAAATTCTAGTGACGAAAACATTTCCATGCCGCAAAATTTCTGATTTCCAATTTTGTGATGAACGGTTTTAAATTGTATCACTGCGGAAGGTAGTCCGCGCTAGTGACGAAATCACCACGAAGGGTGCGAAAGGCTACTAGCAATATACACAGGAAGAATGGAAAATTTGCTATAGCTGTCCGATCAGACCGAGTTATATACCGAGCGAAAGGTATAGTACAACAAACATTTTTTCTACAACTTTTTCAAAAAAAACGCTTGTTTAGCAGGAAATCTCTAAAACCCGCTGAAATAAGGACCCGATTCTTCTTACTCAATAATAATTACTTATTTGCGCAGTGCCGAATGCCAAACTTTTTTTTGGAGAATATGTAATAAATAAAAAAAACCTCTTTACGAGGTAAAATTCTAACTTTTGCTAGTTAGAGCTAAACCTTTCGATCGGTATATAACTCGACCTTAACAGACAGTCATAGCCATTTTTCCTGTATATATTACTAGTATTCTGCGAGCGAAGCGAGAAGGGGCATTGGTTATTGTTCCTATGGCAGCTATATGATATAGTAATCCGATTTTGACCAAATTTGATCAGGAAGTAACAGCCAGTCCCTTATATAGTTTGGTTGAGAAATCTAAATAAAAAAAAGATTTTCTTACTAAGCAATTCCCTGAGTTGTGACACCGAAATCTTCAGGTCAACACGCACAACGTTGGTGGCCATTGTTGACATCAGAAGTTAGGCTTGTCACAAGAACTTGCACACACAAACAAATACTTACAGAATGGCAGAAACGTAGGACTCCTATCCCTGCCAGCATTTATAAGATCGTTTTTACAAAAATCACCTTGAGGAGTCTTCCCGAGTCCCCTTGATGAATAAAGAGAAGACTCGAAAATGACTCGTGTATATGCTCGAAATGTGATTTACTGAAATCACTGCGGACGGTAGTCCGCGCAAGTGACGAAAGCATCACGAAGAGTGCGAAAGGCGACTAGCAATATACACTGGAAGAATGGAAAATTTGCTATAACTGTCCGATCAGATCGAGTTATATGCCGATCGAAAGGTATAGTTTTAGCTAACAAAAGTGTATACTTAGACTTTTGGATACTCACCTGGCTCGTGAGATAATCAGGTGTCAGTGAGAAGGGCGAAATTTAGATTATAGCAGCAAATGGGGACATTGGATTTCGGAAAATTTTTTTAACTTTCTACGATTCCTATTAAAAATACGCGAATTAAAAACTTTTGTTCTACGACTTTTTCGAAAAATAGCTAGTTTAGCGGGAAATCGCTCAAATTTGCCAAACTGAAAACCATCGTAGTATCCAAACGATAGAAGCTACGAATAAGTTCTATCTATCGTTGAAAAGGTATTTTGAAGATATTTTAGACATACCTTTAAAATTTTTTCTGAAGTACATAGTTAAAAATCTACAAGTGAAAATAGACTTCTTTCGTGATTTAAAAAAAATCTACACCTCAAATCACTTTAAGTATGTTATATGTTATAGTCAATTGAATTACTCGTTTTTTGACATACAACACATATCTGTGAAAATTTGTTTCGGCTAGATATTACCTGTTAACTATATACCTTTACATTGCTAGCTTATTACATGCATGTTCACTGCAGAAATTACCAAAACCATAATTTAAAAGATATCTCAGCCAATCCAACAGAATATGCATCTGGGGTGATCTTATAAATTCCAACCAAGTTCGGTTGAAATCGGTCTCCTATATCATATAGCTGCCATAGGAACAATCAGTCGAAAATCAAGCTTTAGTATGATCAGTCAAAAATCGAGTTTTAGCATCAAAAACTTTTTTGTTGTTTAGGATATCGCAACCAAACTGACAGAATACGCATTTGGAATGGTATTCTATATCCTGACCAAGTTTGGTTGAAATCTGATCACAATATGATATAGCTACTATAGGAACGATCAGTCGAAAATCAAGTTTTAGTATGATAATCTTTTTTGTTGTTTGAGATATCTCTACCAAACTAACAGAGTACGCATTTGAGATAGTCCTATAAACTCTGATTAAATTTGGTTGAAATCGGTCTACTATATCATATAGCTGCCACAGGAACGATCAGTCGAAATCAAGTTTTAGTATGATAAACTTTTTTGTTGTTTGAGATATCTCAACCAAACTAACAGAATACGCATTTGGGATGGTATTCTATATCCTGACCAGGTTTGGTTGAAATCGGTTATCAAATAGCTGCCATAGAAACGAATTTTAAGATAGAGTACGGAAATTATTGTTGTTTTTAGAGATAAGTCAACCAAACTCACAGATTCGGAATTTGTAATTTGGTTTAAATCGGTTAACAGTATCACATAGATGTAATACGAACAATTAGTCAAAAAGTTAATGCCGCATCATCACACCTTCGGCGTGCCTAACAGAGTGCAACAGAGTGTACCCAGGGCGCTGGGTATCCTACAGTAGAGCACACTCGACTATATGCGCACCTCCGTAGGAGGCGGAGCTCCCTTGTTTTATCAAGAGTACTCGAGTACTACTCGAGTATTATTCCTAACGATCATTATGATGTGATGTGATGTTATTGGAAATGAATCGTTAATTTGAACCAAAACGAAATGAGTCACAACGGTTACGAGACAAAACTGAGCCTGATCGAACATTTCTTACTCGTTGCAGCTCTCTGGTACCCACGTACCATGTACGTTTGAGTGTAGAAAAATGCGGCAATGCAATCCTAGAAATGATGTTGCAAGTAGCTCATAAGTCTATGTATTTTATTTTAATTAGCAAATACATGTTTAGTTTCTCCTGATGTTGTGTAACATTCATGAACCTAATTACATACATATGTGCTATTATATTATTCTCTTTGCAGGTAAATCACAACTAGGGCCAGGCCGTTGAATACAAAAATGTTAGTATTGCTATAAACATCAGTTATTGGCCGCAAATAACACGGACCCTAAAACGGAGACTGAGGCTGAGACTGTGAGTGTGAACGAGATTGAGACTGAGGGCGAGATTAAGCCTGCGCCTAAATAAGCCATTTGTCAGGCTCACTATAAGCGTTATCTGTCAGAATTGCTGTCCCTTTTAGTAGTGTCTGTTGATTACATAGCCAGGCCAACAATTTGGCAATCTACAGTTTGGTTTCATAGTACGTGTAGCACAGGCATTGTAACGTCCCAACAGGCATACAAAAAACACAGCGTTTAGCACAATAAACATTCATTTCAATTTCACTGAACTGCCTTATTCGACACATTGTCCGGCTGGCCGGTCGACTATGCGAAACAAAATATTTTGTGAAATATTTTAGTTGGTCTCCACTTTAAGCAATCTACATGACCATAACTCCACGCCACAGCGCTCGTAATAGCCAATACTCTTCCCGACCCCCACAGCCAGTTCTTGAATCTTAAATACATGTCTTCGGGTCGTGACTCTCGGCGCATCCTCAGACTGTTGCCTCCGTCGATTATATAACACAATTTTTGCAATGCCTGTTGAATATTTGAGTCGCGTCGCACAACTTTTGACCTCTTGACACGACATTATATTATTTACAAACCGCGTAGCAGCGTCACCTAAGTACTAGGCCAGACAATGTTCACAGACTCGACGCAATGAGCTCTATCAGAGAAATGGCCACAGCAAGAGTTTGAGGATGTGCTGCATATTTCTCAACGCCTAAAAATATGCTCAATCTTTTTAAGATTTGCACAATGCATAACTTGCCTCTCTGCCACTATGGTTACGATGCCGATTTTTCATGAGAAAACTAATAGCTCAAGAACGAAACGAGATATTTTGGTCAAGATTTTTGCATTGGACTTTTAGTGGCAATTGGCTTCTGTAAAAGTGAGCGTGGCACCTCCTTTGTTCTTAATTTAAGCATATGCAAACTTTTTGTTTTTGACGCTATATAGACCAAACTTGCACGATTGGTTTGTTCTTATGCTCTTAACACTCTGTCAAAATATTATCAAAATCGAATAACATATCATAAAGTTGCCATATGAACAATCGGTTGAAAAATTTTTTTTTTTTTAAAAACCATCTTGTCTACCAAGATATCTTGACCAAACTCGTAATATATGAGATATATTATGCGCCAGATATATTGGCGAAAAATTATCAAGATCTGTCAACTATAGCAAATAACTTTCATAGGAATAATCAGTTCACATCCGAGTTATGTATGAAAAAATAAATTGTTGTTGTATTTTGTGTTGTTTATTTGTTAAAATACATTAGAAAGTATTGTTTCTACTAATACGGGAAATAAAAGGCTCTAAAACAGCATTTTCTGAACTAAATTGCTTTTGCTGCTTTTGTCGCATTTCAGCTTTATCGACACTTTTCACAGAGAGGTACTGTGCAATAAATTGGAATTTTGAGGACGGCTTAAGAACTGATTAGTTAACAAAATACATTAAGTCTGCTAACTGCTAACAAGTGGTAACAGAACTAGTTTTATTCTCTAAAAGATACATTTTTTTCCAAAATTCATTTTTGAGGCAACTTTTTTATGCACACAGAACAACACGAAGCATGTTGATTTTCAACAACGTAAATTTTTTAACACAAAGTACATACCACGCTGAATAATATCGTAAAGAGGTTCTTATACCCTGAGCGGGTATATTAAGTTTGTTAAAAGTATGTAACGGACAGAAGGAATCATCTCCGACACCATAAAATGTATATATTCTTGATCAGCGTCAACAGCCGAGCCGATATATTCTTGTCCGCCTGTCCGCGTAAACAAAAGGATTTCAGAGGTGTTAAGGGCTAGGACCACCAAATTTGAAATATACTCTCCATAAAGTCAGGCAGCACCAGTTTATGTTGAAATTTTGCCACGCTCACTGTGGGGGCGTAATTCGAAAAAAAACGGACATCACCTTTAATTTAGGGTTTTAAGTTTAATCTTTAATTTTTTTATGTCAACGCGTGTAGGATCATGCCCAGAAACTAATCACCAATTTTCAACAGGATTGGTTCATAAATAGTGAAAATATTAACAAGTTTGTTGCAGCAAGAATATAGAATTAAAATAATTAATTAATTCATTTAATAATTACTCTGCCAGAATGTATGTATATCGCGTCGAAGTAATGGGTGGGCGGCGCATGCAGAATTTTATGTTTTTCGTTTATTTAAATTTTCTGCTTGAATGTATGTATACCACATTTGCCAGCGTAGTACAATCGGTCCAATGTATTTAAAAAATTAATGATATCGTGCAAGTTGTACTCATACCCTCGTTTATATCATATATGTATGATAGCTGCCATAGAAACGATTGGCCGATAATTAAAGATTAGTATACAAATTATTGCACTTTCTACAGATGTCTTAATCGAACTTGCTGCGTTTTACCCAGGCACAGGGTATCTTACTGTCGATTGCACTCGACTGTTCCGCTTGTTTTAGCTGTTGCATTGTACCTAAGTTCCTTAGAAATCAAGCGCGAAAAGCTATAGTCGAGACTCCGACTATGATATATGTACATATACCGTTGTATTTATTCAAACTTATTGCGATTAAATAGTAATGCAAACTTAATAATAATAGTAAATGTTAGTAACCAAAAATAGAGTTATATCTTTAAAAATGTGGGTGTGATGGATATTCGCGATTTGTGGGAAAGGAAGGGGGTGTGGCAAAAAATAGAAACAAACTTGATCTGTATGGGGCTTAATAAATTCTTTTAGCCAAACTTGGTTGCTTTAGCTGTCTCCGAGTCCCTGAGATCTAGGTACTGATCAATAATATATACGGGCATTTCTCCAATATCGAATGCGACATTCATACGCATTAAAAGTGAAAATAAAACATATGCCACAAAATATTTTTATTTTGACAAAAGGCGAAACATATAGCTCTTGATTAGCCCTATAATTGGTGCTGAGGTTGGTTTTGGGAGTTCCTCGTTTTCAAGATAATTAAAAAAAAAAAAAGCACGCTACAAAATCAGAAGTTCCTTTCAACGCGAACAGTTCAAAGACTGATATCAGCGAAACCTGAAGAAATATTTTAATGTGACTAATTTTAAAATGTTATGCATTGATGTATCAAAAATATTAAGTAATTTATTTTTATGTAATTTTATTAAGTGTCGCACGCAACATTTTGTTTAATAATATATTTATGTTGTTTCTGTCTCTTGTTTTTTAATTATAAATCGAAAACGGCTTGAAAAACTTGTTTAAGTTTAAAAATTCAAAATATTTCTATGAACTAAAATGGTTTATGCTACAATCTAACTGTCTTACCTAGTGTAATCGATACAATACAAACGGTCCATTTTGGAATTAAATTTGTAAGAAAAGGGGCAAAAATATATAAAAAGTGAATTTATTCCAATGTGGAATCGGTATGCTCATCCTAATGAATTTAATCTAGCGTATATTGCTACAACATTTATTGAAAGGTCACTTAAAATTTAAAGTTCAAATATCTTTTGTACAATTTTAGTATTGGGATGATCGAGGTGACATT
This sequence comes from Drosophila rellima, assembly GCA_035043635.1. Taxonomy (NCBI): domain Eukaryota; kingdom Metazoa; phylum Arthropoda; class Insecta; order Diptera; family Drosophilidae; genus Drosophila; species Drosophila rellima. Next base: position 33,313 of record JAWNMV010000562.1, read on the forward strand.
CTACGCATTTAGAATAATTGTGGATTCAAGCCTCAGCAGTCCCATCCGGTGCTATCTTTAAATATTGACTTACGCTCTCAAGAACCATATGAGCTTAGTTAACCATATATTCTAAGTTTAAACCATATCATTTGATCGGCAATTAATCGATCAGATCGGGCTACCGTAGCAAACTTTTTATTGCTCCTGTATATACGAGTGTTGCTGCAACAAATCGTTCCTATGGCAACTATATGAAATAGCCGACCGATTTAAACCAAACTTAGTCAGAATGTACCAATTACCCGAGGTGCATATTCTGTTAGATTGGTTGAGATACCTCAATAAACAAGAAAGTTTTTTATACTAAAGCTTGATTTTCGACTGATTGTTCCTAAGCCAGCTATATTATATAGCAGACCGATTTCAACCAAACTTGGTCAGAATTTATAATATAAGATAATATCTTACCAAAACTAATTTTCACAGATATGTGTTATATGTCAAAAATCGCGGAATTCAATTGACTATAACAAATAACATATCTTAAAGTGCTTTGAGGTGTAGATTTTTTTTTCATCGCCAAAGAAGTCTATTTTCACCTGTAGATTTTTACGAGTGCACTCCAGAAATATTACAGGTATGCCTAAAAGATCTTCAAAATACCTTTTCAACGATAGATAGAACATATCCGTAGCTTCTATCGTTTGGATACTAAGGTGGTTTTAAGTACAATAAATTTAAGCGATTTCCCGCTAAACTAGCTTTTTTCGAAAAAGTCGTAAAACAAAAGTTTCTAATTTTATGATTGGGAATAGATCCACATTCACACATTTTAGCTATTTCAACGCTTTGATACAAACAAACAGACAAACTGACTTTTCATCTCATTTTGGGAAGGCCATTAAATATTTTTATGATTGAGGTGTCATTCGACGCGTATTTTTGATACGAATAGTAGAAAATTAAAAAAATTTACCAAAAGGCTCCAACGGCTCCATTTGCTGCAATCATCTAAATTTCGCCCTTCCACTTTCACCTGATTATCTCACAAACCAGGTGAGTTTCCAAAAGTGTTAGTATGCACTTTTGTTAGATAAAACTATTCCTTTCGATCGGTATATAACTCGATCTGATCGGGCAGTTATAGCAAATTTTCCATTCTTCCTGTATATATTGCTAGTCGCCTTTCGCACCCTTCGTGATGCTTTCGTCACTAGCGCGGACTGCCGTCCGCAGTGAACTTCACTGGTTGCATTCCTGATTTTCGCAACCCAAAATGAGAAATGTCCCACTGCGCGTCGTCGGGTTTCGTATTTGTACGGACAATTTCATTCAATTGCACCTGCCAGCAAAAGATTCTGTCAGTCAAAGGTCTCGTGATTAGCATCCCATTTGCCCCTACAACTCCGACTGCAACCTGTCTCTCCGGCAAATGTTAAATAAACTTAAAAACACATACACAAATGTATTTATGTATGTATGTGAGCTTGTGGGTTTGTCTGCGTATGTCATGGCGTGACAAAGTAAACTTTACTGTGCAGACACTCGTAATTAAATGCAACAATAGCAACCAGGACAACCCTGTCTATATCTCGGAACATATATACATACAAAAGTGTGCCTGAGTGTACATATCTTCTAAAAAAAACCTCTTTACGAGGTAAAACTCTAGTGACGAAAACATTTCCATGCCCCAAAATTTCTGATATCCAATTTTGTGACGAACGATATTAAATTGTATAAATAACTTATTCTAAAAAAAAAGAGTTTGGCATTCGACACATTGCGCAATAAAGTCCCTATCCTTCTTACCTAATAAAAATAACTTTTCGACACATTGCGCAATAAAGTCCCTATCCTTCTTACCTAATAAAAATAACTTTTTTGTGCAGTTCCGAATGCCAAACTGTTTTTTTTTTTACGATAAGTTATTTATTCAATTTAATATCGTTCGTCACAAACTTGGATATCAGAAATTTTGAGCTGATAAAAAAGCTATTGAAAGGTATGCCTGAAAGCCCTTCAAAATTCCTTTTCAACGACATATACAACATATCTGTAGCTTCTATCGCTTTGATACTGTGGACGTATAAATTTTAGCGGGCTTTAGCGATTTTTCGAAAAAGTCGTAAAACAAACGTTTCTAGATTTTTGATGGGGAAACAATCCACATTCTCACATATAAGCTATTTCAACGCATTGATACAAACAAACAAACAAAAGGACTGACTTTTCATCTCAATTTGGGAAGGCGTCTAAATTTTTCAAATTTAATTATCTTTCGAACCAGTGGTCGGATTTTGATGATTCATTCCACGCGTATTTTTGATAAAAATAATAATAAAATAAAAAATTTCTCCAAAAAGCTCCAACGGCCCCATTTGCTGCAATAATTTAAATTTCGCCCCTTCCATTTACACCTGCTTATCTCACGAACCAGGTCATGAAAATCGAAAACGAGTTTTTTTTCGAGCGGGCCCGGGCCTATGCCAAAAGCCCGAAGGCCCGAAAAGAAACAATTTAAAAAATATTTAATATCGATTGGTAAAAATATTTCTATAATTCACTGCTATATTATTTACACATCTCTTTTGTTGATATGACACTTATCGATAAGTTTGTCAAACTTAATTTCACGTGTGTTTATAAGAAGAAGAAGGCGACAAAGCGGCAATATGAATAAGGAAAGAATGAACTTTTTTTTTCTATAGTAATATCTCTTGCTAATTTGGCCGGGCCTTAAAAATTTGTTTCGGGCTCGGGCCGGGCCTTCAAAGGGAGGCCCGTGCCCATCTCTACTTGTGGGTGTGTGACAATTTGCAACAAATCGTTGCGACACAAATGCAACAGCCAACCAAGTGAACGACTAGCAGAGACCCCAACAAAGCCCCTCTTCCACGTCCTCGAGACAGCTGCCCGCCTAATGCGCTTTTGTCGGGACAGCTTCATCGACCTCGTTTTTGTTGTTTAGGTTCTCATCATCTTCAACGTTTTTAGCACTTTGACAAGCGACAGGTGAAGGCTGCTCCTGGTCACAGCTATGCAACCGCATTGACAAAGTCGTAGCCATAGCAGCTGGAGACTGGAGATGACGAAAGGTACACGTATATGTATGTATGTATACATATGTATACAGTTGAAAAAACATCAGAATTTAATTCTATACGCATATTAAGACAACTTTCATGATTGCCTCTAACGAATTATGTCATGTTGTGTTTTCTCCCAGTGTACCCTCTGTCTGTATTTCTTTGACTTCATATTCTGGATGCCTTTTTAGCAAATGTGTTGCTTCCAACAATTTTCAACGTTATCTGCGCACTACTGCTAACCAACCACAGGCAACAGAGTCAAGCAGTACACAGGAGCCAGGAGCCGTGATCCATCCATGCACAGACACACGTGTACCTGTCGGCGCATTCATGTAGGGGCTTTGTACAATTTCGTGCCTCATTTTCATAATTTATTTATGTGTGTGTGCTGTTTGAAAGCATTAAGCTTAATCACAAGCATCACAAATATAAATAGGCGCAGCCACAGCACTTTGGGGTATTTGACCGAATTCCCCATACGGCAAGCAAACAAATCGGCATAAGAAATTATGAGATTAGCTCCTAAAAAATTAAAATTCTCAAAAAGTTCAAAAAAGTGCACCTTGAGACTAACTGTTCTGAATAGAGAATTAATACCTCTACAACATGGATATAGATTTACAGATAACACTTGATAACAATTTGTTTAAATTCATTGCAAAGTTCAACTTTCCTTTGAAAAATCAGACATTGATACCACTTGCGAAATACACAAATTATTAAAAAGACAAGTACAGAAACAACAACATCTAAGCAGCAACACGTTTTATAAACCCAAACAGTTAATATCCAATGGAAATTTTAATTTTTAAAATGATTTTCTTTGCTTTGTTTCATTTTGAAAATTCACTTAAAATTTACACTTAATGAAAGCATGCGGTCAAGTACTTTTAAGTTCACATTACGCCAGCGTTTTTATACCCTGTGCCCATTGAAAATGGTCAAAAAGGGTATAATGGATTTGTGAAATGTATGTAATAGGCAGATGGAATGATCTCCGACCCTATGAAGTGTATATATTCTTTGATCAGTATCAACAGCCGAGTCGATTGAGCCATGTCCGTCTGTCCGTCCGTCTGTTTGAGTCAAAGGATCTCAGAGACTATAAAACCTAGAGACTTCAAATTTGATATGTAGGTTCCTGGATAGCGGGCGCAGATCAAGTTTGTTTTAAAATTTTGATCGGACTACTATATCATATAGCTGTCATAGAAACAATCAGTCCAAAATCAAGTTTTGGTATGAAAAACTTTTTTGTTGTTCAAGATATCTCAATCAAACTAATAGAATATCCTTATGGAGCAGTCCCATACATCCTGACCAAACTTGGTTAAAATCGGGCTTCTATATCATATAGCTGCCATAGGAAAGATCATTCGCAAATCAAGTTTTGGTATGAAAAACTTTTTTGATTCTTAAGATATCTCAGCCAAACTAAGACAATATGCATGTAGGATAGTCCCATACATCCTGACCAAACTTGGTTCTATTCGGTCTACTATATCATATAGATGCCATAGGAACGATCAGTCGAAAATCAAGTTTTGGTACGAACAACTTTTTTGTTGTTTGAGATATCTCAGCCAAACTAAGACAATATGAATGTGGAATGGTCCCATACATCCTGACCAAAATTGGTTAAAATCAGTCTACTATATCAAAAAGCTGCTTTAGGAACGATCAGTCGAAAATCAAGTTTTGTTATGTAAAACTTTTTAGTTGCTTGAGATATTTCAGCCAAACTGAAACAAAATGTATGTGGGATAGTCCCATACATCCTGACCAAACTTGGGTAAAATCGGAACACTATATAATATAGCTGCCATAGGAACGATCAGTCGAAAATCAAGTTTTAGTATGAAAAACTGTTGTTGCTTGAGATATCTCGCCAAACTGAGACAATATGCATGTGGGATGGTCCCATACATCCTGATCAAACTTGGTTAAAATCGGTCTACTATATCATATAGCTGCCATAGGAACGATCAGTCGAAAATCAACTTTTTTGTTGCTTGAGATATGTCAGCCAAACTAACAGAATACGCATTTGGGATGGTATTCTACATCCTGACCAAGTTTGGTTGAAATCGGATATCAAGTAGCTGCCATAGAAACGAATTTTAAGATATAGTACGAAAATTATTGTTGTTTTTAGAGATAAGTGAACCAAACTCACAGATTCAGAATTTATAATTTGGTTTAAATCGGTTCACTAGATCACATAGATGCAATACGAACAATTACCCAAAAAGTAAATGCCGCATCATCACACCTTCGGCATGCCCAACGTAGCGCATATACGTATGACCTATCGGAAAGCCAGGGCACACGGTATTCTACAGTCGAGCACACTCGACTGTAGCAGGAGCCCCCTTGTTCAGATTGTATTTTTGATTATTCACTGCTTCAAATAAATTCAATTAAAAATAACTAAGATAGAATCCTCGATCTAGTATTTGTAAAATTCTTCCGTTTTTATGTCATTCCCTCTATCAGTGCCTGAAGACTTACATCATCCTACGAACTTATTCTTGCAACCGACTGGTCACTTATAGAAAAATCTTCTGAAATTAATACTGTCCTTAATACTTTTAATGTGACCCTAAATGCACTTTCAGACATGTGTATTCCCTATTTTATTCCTGCGTCTAATTCAAAATAGCCCCCTTAGTTCACACCTAGACTTTCTTATTTAAAGAATATTAAATCCAAATATTTTAAAAAAATTAAGAAGTCAGGTTCTGGTCTCGACTGGTCCAAATACACAGTAGCCAGATCAAACTTTGCCCTTTTAAACTCATTTTGCTACGTGAGCTATCTTGCTCGATTGGCAGTTTAAACGTGACCCTAAACAATTTTATAAATTTTTTAACTTGAAGCGTAAATCCTCTACTTAACCTTCCACTTTCTTTCTTGGGTTAGATAAAGCCAGTAACGATTTGGCAGCCGCTGAACTTTTTGCTAACTTTTTCCAATCAACCTATTCTCCTAACTTCCCCTCCAACTCGTCTTATCCTTACACTATTCTTCCATCTAACACTATGTTTGCTTCCTATATTTCTTATAATATCCTACTCTCTTCTATTAATTCTTTAATATCTTCTTTCTCTCCTGGGCCTGACAAAATTTTTAGTTCTGTCCTTAAGGAGTGCTGTTCTTCCTTTGTGCTCCGTTGCTTAAGCTTTTTAATCTATCCCGTGAGTCCGGTATCTTTCCTTATCCTTGGAAAGAATCTTATTTAATTCCTCTCCACAAAAAAGGTGGTAAGTCTGATATTTCGAATTACAGAGGCATTGCAAAGATATCAGCTATTCCCAAACTGTTTGGAAAAAACCTTAATTCGCCTTTGCAGCATCTCTGTAAGTTAGTTATTTCCCCTGCACAACATGGCTTTGTAAAGGGTCGATCCACAACGACCAATTTGCTTGAATTTACCTCCGTGGCAAATGACGCATTTTTAGAGAAAAAGCAAACTGATGTCATTTATACTGACTTCAGTAAAGCCTTTGACTCTGTGAACCATCACCTCTTACTATTTAAACTTGATTGTATAGGTTTCCCTGCCGCCTTTTTAAGGTGGATTTCCACCTACTTAAAAGGTAGGACCCAAAAAGTGCTTATTAGGTCATCCATTTCAAATTCGGTTCAAGTTACTTCTGGTGTACCTCAAGGAAGTCACTTAGGACCTTTATTTTTTACCCTTTTTATTAACGATTTACCTAACATTCTGTTCATTCTTCTATTCTAATGTATGCGGATGATGTTAAGTTTATCTTTTCATACACAGATCCCCTTCTTCATAATTGTCTGCAAGACGATTTAAACGCTATGGAACTATGGTGCTTGGCCAATCAGTTGCATCTCAATTGCTCTAAGTGTATGTTTATGACTTTTAGTCGTAAAAGGCCATATTTAGGTTTATATACGATTGGCAGTACTCCACTGCAACGTATATCTTCGGTAAAAGATCTTGGAGTCTTATTCGATTCCAAATTGGACATCAATTTGCAAATCTTTAACATAGTTAATGAAGCCAAGGGAGTGCTTTGTTAAACGTTGGTCGAAGAAATTTAATGACCCTTTCATTTGTCCTATCCTGGAATACTATTCATGCATTTGGTGCCCGCAGTATCATATTAACCAGGATCGAATCGAATCCGTTCAAAAGCAATTTTTGCTTTTTCCCTTAAGTGGTTTAAACTGGGATCCCAAACTTCGCTTACCATCGTACTCCAGTAGGCTTCTTCTTCTCAATCTTCCGTCTTTAATCAATCTTAGAAAAATTCTTGGTGTTGTTTTTCTTCATAAATTGATTATTGGCGAGATTGATTCATGTTTTCTTTTAGAACGCCTCCCTTTTTCTGTCCCCCGTAGAGCTACTAGAAACTTTCAGCCTTTATGTTTGCCTACATGCACAACTAATTACGCTTTGCACAGCTCATTTCGTGTTTTGTGCACAAACTATATTAGCCTTTATCACGTTTTCTCTTCAGAACTCTCTCTACCCTCATTAAATCCCCCCTTTTCCTCTTCCTTTCTAGAAATCCCTGACCTTACTAATTGTAATACTTGTGTATTTCTACTAATTATTACTAGTTACTAATACTTTTTGATCTGATTGGGTTTTCCCTAATCCTTGCAACAAATTTTGGATCATTTATAATTTTTGAATACCCCCAGATTCTTAATCTTTAATTTAACTTTTTTATTCTTTCAGTTAAAATATAAATTTAAATATAATTGCTAAATATTTCTTTGAAATGTTTATATTGTTTAATTTTAATTTAATTTTTGGTCATCTGTTCTTAGTTGACATTCAATAAATAAATAAATAAATAAATTGTTACTCTTCAAATGTTCATCAATTTTGGACATCAAATCTTCGGCGCGCCGAATATGATCTATGTGCTGAGGCACAGGGTAGCTTACTGTCGAGTGTGCTGACTATTCCGCTTTTTAATAATGATGTTGCCTGCAGTCTTTCTCAAGGATCTCGGTGCTTCATCTTTTCCGTATCTTTTCTTGCCTCTCACTATCGCTCTTCCAGTTGCTTTCTCATTTGCCCTTCCCATTTGTTTTTTCGCACTCGCACTCATTTAAAATAAAAATCACAACATTTCTTTTTGGTTTATTTGTACATAGAAATTAGTACAGAAACAACACCGAAAATATTAACAAGAACTGAGAACTAAAATTAAATAGTGCCGCCCGCAGTCGCGGCTGGTAATATTATGTATGTATGTACATATATATGGTGACCCGCACACAACACTTTATGCCTCTCGGTTCGACTCTATCCTTCTCTATATGGGCAATTCCACAGAGATGTCAACCCCGGCCAAAAACGTTAAATTGATCAAAAATTCACATCTTGTGAAATTTTCTTTCAGAAATGTAATCAAGATATTTATTTAAGCAATATACGCTAGAAGAAATTTACTATGATGAGCACATCGATCCTACATTGAAATATATTTTTCTATATTTTTGTCCATTTTCTCAAAAATTGATTTTAAAAGTGGAAAGTTTGTATTCTAACGATCACACTAAGTAAGATAGTAAGATTGTAATATTTTAATATGTATAAATATATTGAACTTTTAATTTAAAGCAAGCCTATCAAGCTTTTTTCGATATATAATTAAAAAAAAGAGAGACAGAAACAACATAAATATATCATGGAACAAAATGTCGCATGCGACATGCCGCGTGCGACTCTGATTGAAATTAAATAACATAAGCTACCGAATATTTTTGAATCAAATAAAAAACATTATTAAGATAAATCAATCCATTACATTTTAAAATTGGCAGCATTAAAATATTCTTGCAGGTTTCGCTGAAATCAGTGTTAAAACTAGTCGCCGTAAAAACGACTTTTGTCTGAGTCGCTTACGAATACCTTTGTTTTTTTAAATTCTCTAGAAAACGAAAAATTGCCAAAAATAAACCTTAACACCAATTATAGTGCTAATCAAGAGCTATACGTTTCGCCTTTTGTCAAAAGAAAATAATGTTTCGGCGTATGTTTCTTTTCACTTTGAATGCGTACGAATGTCGCTTTCGACATATTCCTAAAAATTGCAGCAAACAGGCGCTTGCCATATTGGGGTACAAATATGCATAAAAATGTCGCAGTATTCAAGCTTTTATTGCATTTTCCGTTATGTACTTGACTGTGTATTTGACTCTCCATTTCCCTCTCTCTTTAACTGTTTATGTGGGTGACATTAGCATCATGCTTTCGTTTCACTGTACTTATGTATATAGTTCTTTCCCTTCGGCCAACAACCCTATTGCCTAACCTATAGCCTTTGGCGTGCGTGAGATGTCTCCTGCTAATATTCTATTTAGCTTTACAATTTGTAGGCACTGCATTTTTCACATGCCGTAGGCTTATTTTTATGATATCATCAAAATATATCATATATTGCCATTTAAAATGCCACTTGACAATAAACTTAAACAGAAATACACACAGAAAAAGTTGGAATTGGAGTTAAAGATGCAAGACTGGGATGTTGCATGACAATCGAAGCCTCAGATAGGCAACCATAAGAATGCTATCTGCAAGACATATGTACTTACCCAGAAATAAATGCAAAGCATATGGCAAAGAGAATGGTAAACTGAAGAAAGAGAAAGCGACGTTTCTGAGGAGAGACAGAAGGAGCACCTTTGCATGCCAACAAAACATTTAAGCCAGCGGGGTAAAACTTTATAGTGCCAACGAATGCAAAGATGCTTGGCTCAAGTGCATTAGTTTGCAATTTACTTTATAGTTTATGAACTGCATCAGGTTGAAGTAATGTGCATTATTTTAGCATTACCAATGCACTATGGGGAATGTGATCAGTTTTTGAGGCCAAAACCCATTTTCTGAAAGTCACCAAGCCAAAATATTTTGTGTGCAACGCTAACTAAAGATTATTCTTTAATATTGCGTACCCGAAATTTCAATAGATGGCGCCACTATGTAGATATCAGCTGATAAACACAGCTGTTGCAATTGCAAAGCATGTGCTTTTGAAGTTTTGTTCGCAATTAGAAAGTGTCAATAAGTGAAAAATTGAACAATATTAGTGAACTTTTTCAATAAGTTCGAATCAGTGTGGTTTGTATTTTGGTTTGTGAGTGTAAAATGTAGAAATCCCTCTGTGCTGTCCCCTTAAGGAATTCGCTAGTTATTTCGTGTGTGTGGAACATAACTAAAACAGTGTAACCATGTACATAAAACTTGTGAAAATATACCTAAAACGTGCATGGTCACTCTGTCGAATCAGCTGTGTATTTGGTTTCATTTTTCACTAGACACTCCCAAAATAATTGGCAGCATTTTTGCCATTTTTCGATATAATTTGTGGATTTCGTTTAAGTTCCTGGATACTCAAGAAACGAAAACGTAAAATAAAAATTCCTGGCAACGTTTTTTTTTATATGAAGATTGACAGGAATTTTTATTTTTCGCGGTGCTGGATACCCGGCTTTAACGTAAAAAGGGTAAGTAGTCCAACAAATGAATATTTTTCATGAAGTCTCACTTTTCAAAAGGTATTCAAAATGAGTCCAGCGGTGTCCATTAATTAAACATATTGTGTGTTGCAAGTGTGTAATTACAAAGAACTTTTTTAACAGCGTTGCGTGAAATTTAATGAATGTACATATGTATAACACCTTTGCCAACATTATTTCAATCGGTCCATTGGTACGCTAGTTTTCCTTTAATTTCATGCTCACAGCCATCTAGGAGGGCTTACAACTTTCTATAAATAATAACTCCGTTTAAAAAAAATGTTGGGGGTTTGGGTGATGACACGCCCACTTTTCCAGAATGCTTCTAAAAGGTTACGTAACACTAGAAAAAAAATCACATTAAATTATATTGCTTTGTTTTTGAGTTATTAATTTTGGCCTGAAAAACTGGTCAAATTTCCCATAGTGTAATGTGAATAACCAATAACTGTTACGAGTACAAACATTCCATATATTTTATTGATTTTACCAGTAGAAAGACAATTTCAGTTGCAGAAATACGAAATTAAAAAAAACAGCTTTTACTAATCTACTTATACTAATCTTATCTATTATACCAAATTTGTAAGAATCAGACTTACATTTAGAGTAATTCTAAGAAAACCTTCTAATTTCTGACATAGACAACAGAAGACCAACTGCGAAGTACCATGCCAATTATTTAACGAGCGTTTGACTTGATTCAAACATACATACTTACAGTATATCAATATGCATACCCCAACTTTTTAAAAACCAATCAAAATTTAAATCACCATCAGTTTTAGGAATATGGGAACAATTTAATTCTTTTGCCTTGTCACTAAGCAAAAACAAACTTTTTGGCAACACTAGTTAGTTCTTCAACGCAAAAGCTATTAGCCAAATAGTGTCGAGCTCTGGCTGCTACGACACTTTGTTGCAGCTGTCTTCTTTAATTCTTAACCAAAATTTATATATTCAGTTAACAGGTAATATTGACTAATATTCGACTACAACACTAAAAGCAACCCTAAGTATATACCGATCTTACCGTAATCGCTGTTATAAAAGGTCCTATCTGCGGCAAGCAGAAGACACTATTGGCAAGCAGTATCCCAGTGGACCAAAATTTCATTAATGATATCGTAAATGATAGTTTTACGGATTTCAAACGTGCAAAACATCCGTTTTTAGATCTGAATACGGTTGGTAAATGAATTATTTGTCGTTCAGTTTGTGGCAGCAAAACTTTACAACGCCGCACGCAACACGCACGTAAAAGTATCATTTTCAGAAATTACAAACGACACCTTTCTAATATAAAAAAAAAATAAAAAACCATATTTTTTCTGACTATTTTATATTTTTGGGGGATTCCCCCTTCTCACTTCGCTTCTAAGCCCCAGGCTCGCTCCGCTCGCAGAATTGAAAGGCTGGTCTTTAGTTGTCCGGCTTGTGAAGATTATACTGAATCACAATTTTATTTAATATAACATTTTTTCTTAAAATAGTAGAGAATTGGTAAGAAGAGCTAATCTGCTAGTTTCATATTAAAGGTTAATTTCCATCCGATTGTTCCTATGGCAGCTATATGATAGCTATTTGAATCAAAGTTTGTCACGATGTAATATACACCCCCAAACATACAATCTGTGAGTTTGGTTGAGAAATCTTAAGAAATAAAACATTGTTCATACTAAAGGTTAATTCGAATCCGATTGTCCTATGGCAGCTGTATGATATAGTCATCCGACTTTGACCAAATTTGGTCACGATGTGAAAGATAGTCCTAAACACACAATTATGAGTTTGGTTAAGATAACTTAAGAAACAAAAAAGTTTTCCATACTAAAGGTTTATTTCATCCGATTGTTCATATGGTAGCTATGGGATATAGTCCTACGACCAAACTTGGTCAGGATGTAACAGGCAGTCCCATATACACAATCTGTGAGTTTGGTTGGGATATCTTTAGAAACAAAAAAGTTTTTTATACTGAGCAATTCCGTGACTTTTGACCCCGAATTTGACCCACTTTCAGGTCAAATTTCGCAAAACGCCGTCTTATTGCACTATAAATGTTGTGTGAAAATTACATCTTTCTATCTTTAGCGGTTTGGGCTACACGTTGATTCTATGTCAGTCAGTGAGTGAGTCAGGACAAAGAGTTTAAATATATGTATACACTGCTGGTCATAGGTTAGACGCAGCTTTTTTTTTTTAACAACTGTTCTTTTTACTAATTGGCATGTTTTAGTTGTCCAAAATATATTTTATATCAAAGTTCGATTCTTGTTCTTGTTTGGTTGATTTGCGAAAACATAACTGTGCATTCGAAGACTAGAAATTTCTATGCAATCACGTGGACTTTCGGTTGGTCATTGAAATAGACGCACTTCACTTTTATAAGTCTTGTGTTAACAAGTGCAATTATTTTAATTAAACAAAAACTAAAAATTAAGAAATCAATTGTTTTCAATTGTTTTTTGTTTGTTGAAAAAAAAATGGGAACAGCTACTGTATTGAGCTTATAAGAATGTCAGAAAATAGATTTTTTCCACTCACAAGGACTATCGAATCGAAATATTGCCAACTCGACTAAGTTAGCAGCTAAAATTAAGGAATTAGCCGAAATAAATGCAAGCCTTTCAACTGTTCAGCGTATAATCGGAATGCAACACATCTTAAGCGCCTTATAATCAAAAAAAACCACCTCTGGATGCTAAACGCAAGGAAAAACGGCTTCAATATGGAAAATATTACATGACGTGGACTGTTCAATCTGACACTCGACTTAATGATTGGCGTTCGGTTGTCTTTACTGATGAAAAACGTTTCAATTTTGATGGCCCTGATGGCTTTCAATACTATTTTCATGATTTGCGAAAAGACGAGCTGTATTTAAGCCGCCATCACAGCCGAGAAGGTGGAGTCATGGTGTGGGGTGTCATCACGTTTTACGGAACAATTGATTTCATTTTTATTGATCAGAAGATGAACGGTGAGCGCTTCAAGACATTATTGGAATCCGTATTTCCAAAACTTAATAATCTCTTCGGACCAATACCATGGATTTTTCAACAAGATAATGGTCCTATTCATAACGCTCAAGTAGTTAAGTCATTTATTTCGAGTCAAAACGTTAATATCATGACTTGGCCACCATATTCTTCAGACCTTAACATAATTGAAAATGTTTGGGGCTTACACGGAAAGTATATGAAGGGGGAAAGCAATACGAAGATAAGGAAACATTAACTGCAGCAATTAAAATTGCTTGGAGCGAGATTTCGCTGAGCTACATAGATTCCCTGTATAATTCTATAAAGGACCGGATATATGAAGTTATAACGAACAAAGGAGGCAGTAGACATTACTGAAATATTTATATTTTTTTTTTTGGAATAAGTCGAATATTTACACTAACTAAAAACTAGATTTTAAAATAAGTTACTTTTCTTCAAAAAAATTTTTTTGTTTAATTGCGTCTATTCTACTGACCAAGAAAAAAGTGCCTTACTTTAAATAGCTTTAAGAAAATGTTCGAAAACACAATTTATTTTAGATTTGTATAATCTTTTCAAAATAAAAGTTATAAAATAAATTTTAATGCAAGTAAGGGTGCGTCTAACCTTTTGACTATCAGTGTAGATTATTATTTTTTTTTTTTTTCTAAAAACTAGCTTATATCTTTCGAGGCCATCTCGTCCATCCACACCCAGTTTTTCGCCTTTTGTGTGCTCTGTATGCTGCCTTTCATCGCCATCATTAGTTTTGGGGTTGCTATACAAATATATAATAATATTATTAAATCTACATTAACATATATTACATTAATACCTTTGTTATTACTTACTTACTTCATTCAATTTGTGATACACGCACACAGACCATGTGCTCTTGCAGACTCCCGAAAATTGACACAACACGAAATACACAAAGGCAGAGCAGAAAAAAAAACAACAAAAACAATTGCCATACAATTTCGGTCGTGTCAGTTGCCGATTGATTTTTTTCTGAGCCGAAGCAATTTTTCTGCCGGGCAGCAGCTGCGTCACACACGACTCAACGAAAATGTTGCGTGGCAACATGACATGATTTCACGTATCCGCTTTTTGCGCGCTCACAATCACTTTGATGATATTTATCGCATTTGATACGTCTTCTGCACATTTTTTGGTTCGACAAAGTTCGACCGTTACTTGCCTGTTTGTAAGCCAGTTTACGAGCGTTAGGAGAGACTCTCGCTCAAAGTCAGTTGCTTGGTCCACTGGGATCTTGCCGAAACGAATTTTCACAAATATGTGTTATATGTTAAAAAAAAACGCGGAGCATTGTTGACTATAACGTATAAAAGTTTTGTAGTGATTTATGATGTGAAAACGAATCTTTTTTCACCTGTAGAGTTCTACCTATGTAACTTAGAAAAAAAAAAAGTTTAAATGGATGCCTAAAAGCCCTTCAAAATACCTTTCTATCGATTAATAGAACATATCTGTAGCTTCTATCGTTTGGATACTGTGATCGTGTCAATTTTAGCGGGTTTT
The DNA here is from genome assembly GCA_035043635.1 of Drosophila rellima. Lineage (NCBI taxonomy): Eukaryota > Metazoa > Arthropoda > Insecta > Diptera > Drosophilidae > Drosophila > Drosophila rellima. The sequence goes on from JAWNMV010000562.1 coordinate 48,428, forward strand.
ACCGACTTCCCGCTAGACCAACAATATTTCGAAGAAGTCGTAGAACAATCGTTTCTAGTTTTTTGATGGGGAATAGATAAACATTCACACATTTAAGCCATTTCAACGCTTTGTATAAACAAACACAAAAACAGACAAACTAGCTTTTCATCTCATTTTGGGAAGGACATTAAAAATTTCGAGTATTTTTGATAAAAATAGTAAAAAAATTTAAAAATATATACCAAAAAGCTCCAACGGCCCGATTTGCTGCAATCATCAAAATTTCGCCCCTCCCACTTACAACTGATAATCTCACGAGCCAGGTGAGTTTCCAAAAGTATGCACTTTTATTAGTTGAAGCTATACCTTTCGATCCGTATAAAACTCGATCTGATCGGACAGTCGAAGCAAATTTTCCATTCTTTCTGTATATATTGCTAGTCGCCTTTCTCACCCTTCGAGATGCTTTCGTCACTAATGCAGACTGCTGTCCGCAGTGATAGTGCCCTGCAGCCCACCACAATTCATTGCGTTGACAGCCGTCCACAGTGATAGATATGGAAATTGAAAAAAAAAAATGGTTGCGACTTTCTCGAGAAATTACAAAAACTCAAGCTCACCTCTGACAAACAGCTAAACAAAATAATGCATTTAAAAAATTTAAAAGATTGCTGCCATAGAAAAAATACCATTTTAAATTATTATTATTATTATTATTGCAAAAACTTTTTTTTTAATAAAGATTATAGCAAATATTTTGACTATTTTATATTGACTAGTGTTTCTAATTGTCATAGCAATTATTAGGCAAGGAATTCAATGGTGCTATTTAACAACACAATTGGTTGGTTATCCTGTTTACGATATATCATTATTGGTTATCAGTTTTAACGCCATCGTCGGTGCTCCCGTAATTTAGATTTTCGCGACCAAAGTGCACGGAATTTTGGTCATGTGCTGATCCTTAATAAATGGCCACCGCTGTTGATCGGCTTTTCACTTGGTCGCCTGGTCGGTCGTTTGGTTGTGCAACGTCGCGTTGTCGACAACAACAGTTGCCCCACAGCACTTTTGCCTTCGATTATAAATTCCTTAACGAATGGATACGTTGGAATGAGGACAAAGGATACAGAGTCAAACGATGTAGGCAACCGATCAGTTTCACCGTCGCAACATTTCTGTACAGGGATTTTAACGGTGCCGAGTGTTGGCCTGTCCAAAATGGTCGTATGAAACGGACGAGTGAAACTTGAACATTGCATTAATAAATTTTAGGCTTTTAAAACGCAAAATGCAGCAATTTTCAATAAAACGCAGCCGGGCAACTGGTTTTGTTGTCACACCCCAGTTTACCGCTTACTAACAAAAAAGAAAACAAAATTTTTAACGGACTTATACACGTTTTGGTTAAAAAAAAACAATAACAATGCGTATCGATGTAATTGTAAAATGAACAAATTTTTGTGCGACCTTTGCGAACTTTTTATACCCTGTGCACATTGAAAATGGTCAAAGAGGGTATAATGATTTTGTGAAATGTATGTAACAGGCAGAAGAAAGCACATCCGGCCTTATAAAGTATTTATACATTCTTGATCAGTATCAACAGCCGAGTCGAATGAGCCATGTTCGTCTGATTGTTTGAGCTAGAGACTTCAAATTTGGTATGAGCATAGGTTCCTGGATACCGGGAGCAGATCCAGTTTGTATTTAAATTTGGATCGGACTACTACATCATATAGCTGCCATAGGAACGATCAGTCGAAAGTCAAGTCAAATTTAAGATATACGATTTATATTTTTCATTCTGAAATGTTTTGACTGACAATTAGTGTAATCGAATAGTTTGAAAATGGTATTTTATTTTTATGCTTATCTGTGAGCCTCTGCCAAAGTCTGCTCCCAATATTCAGGTACAGATACAGAATGAACAAATAAACTACTCATTTAAATTAGCAGGTAAGCACCTAAAGTATCTCAGTAAAATTTATATTTGTGCATCATTTTTTATTTATTTTTTTTGAAACTTTTACTTTGTCGATTTTTTTTAAACATTTTTTTTAAATAGGTAGTTGATATTGACATTTAAGCAACAGTATTTTTGTTGAATTATGAAATAGTTAATTAATATAAAATTAACTTGAAAGTTTTGTTCAACGAAAGTTGATATTTGTGCAAAACAAAGTTAAGGCGAAAAATTTATTAAACTTAAATATTAATCAAATTCAAAATGACTTCGTTTGATAAGGTTAGTAAGATATTGTATCTCCCTTTCGTTGTGCTACCAATCGTAATCGTCGGGGCATCGAATTTGAAAAGTTTTTAAGCGTGCTTATTTCGATGGTGGCATATTTCTTTACAATGGCTTCCTTTAAGTCCTTTAAGGAATCAAACTGCCTTCCACCTTCAAAAACTTTTGCCGTAAGGAGGCCCCAGAGATCTTCAATGGGATTCAAGTCTGGACTTATTGCTGGCCACTCCAATAAGGGGATATTTTTCGACTCCAGAAATGACATCGTATACCTTGATGCATGTATAGGAGCATTATCCTGTTGAAAAATCCAGACTTCGCCATGGAACTCCTCTGTAAATTGTATAAGTTTGCTTTCAAGGAGATCCGTATACATTTGCGAATCGATCCGTCTGGTATAAAGCAAATAGGAGTCTTTCCAAGTGAGCTAAAAGCTGCCCTTACCATGAGATAGCCTCCACCATGGTTTCGCTTATAGCAAGTTTGCCGGTGAAGCCTTGCGTCACGCCAATACTTTTGATTTCCATTTGGACCGTCCAAATTAAACTTCTTCTTATCGCTGAAGATGACTTTGTCGAATTCGTTTTCCCAAAACTTGTACCTCTCATAAAAGGCAAGTCGGGCCTTCTTATGCCGGAGTAAAAGTTTTGGTGTACGAACTTTGGCCTTCTTATGCCGGAGTAAAAGTTTTGGTGTACGAACTTTGGCATCATATTTGAGTTGCAAATCCTTTCGGCAAATCTGTTGCACCCTCTGCCTAGTTATTGGAAACTTCAATTCTGTCTTGATTTGGGCACAGCTCATTGTTTTCACCGTTGCAAGTGCCCGAATGTGTCGCTTAGTCCGCGCATCAACTTTTGGAACTGCCCCCTGGCGGTTATTTTGGGCATATTTTTCAGGGTTCTTTAAATAAATGCCAATTGTATTTCGATGACGCTTTAGTCTTTTCGCTATTTGACCAACTTTTACGCCACATTCAACCATGGTTTCGATCTGAGTCTTCTCATTAGGGAAGAACATCACAAGGCATAAGCGATAAAACAGACATACTCAAAACAATAATTCCGTTATTAGAATAAGTGTACCAGCGATAACAAATTTTCACAAATATCAATTTTACTGAGGTATAAATTATGTATCCGGTTAAATAGTCAATAGTGACTTATGGTCGCAACAGGTAGGCACAAATCTTATTCGGATACGTGCAGAACATCAAATTCCTATGTTAGCCAAATTCTAGTAATTATTAATTATAAATAATTCTAGTAAGTTTTCATTTTATTATGAATTATATTAATTTTTTTTAAATTCAAAAACGAAAAATCGGATTTTAGCACAGAAAAAGTATGCGTACTATTAGAAAAAACACTCGGCTGTGTATGTGTGTGTGCAGGCGACGCTAGTATTTCACCAGAACACACTATAACATCACAGCTTCTTTTGTAACTTCAGCATACAAACAACACCAATTTTAAATGGTGAATATGCTCCTTTAAGCTCCAGTATATCCATCAATTAATAACTTAATATAATTTAGTTTTATATATCTTTTGTCTTTTATTTCAAACACGTCTTGTCACTTCAATTATTAAGCACAGAGAGAGACACCAGTCAGTTTATCGGAACTAACTCGATACAGATCAGAGTTGCCAGATCACAGTCGAGCAGAGCTCTTTTGCAAAACTATCGATACTGTCAGAGATGCTATTCTCAACACACCTCCTGCTATGCTCACACTCTACACATTACAAATTTATAGATATACATAAATATGCATTTACATAATTGAAGTAACAAGTCGAGTTTTCTCTGGGAGTGCATATTGATCCAACATTTGTTGCATGAGTTGGGGAAACCCAGTAAAACCCAATTAGATCAATCTTAAAATTAATATATACATTAAGTATAAATTAAGTAACAAAATTCAAAATAACAAAATTAGTTTTCAAACGATTGAAATGACTCTTCAGTTAAGTAACTTATCTAATATGAATTATTTATAAGTTAAGTATTAATAATGAAATAACAATATTCATTTTGAGTATCAAATTAAATTAATTACTAATTCAGAAAATCTTTAGGTAACAAATTTATCAGATCAAATTCATTTTAAGAGTCAATATTCATTTCAAGTATCAAATTAAATTAACAGAAATGATCAAATTCATTTCAAGAGTCAATATTCATTTAAAGTGTCAAATTAAATTAATAGAAAAATTAAAATTCATGACTTTGTCTTCAGCATCCATCACTCCATTAGTCCAAGGTGCTGTCTTAGCTGTACAAAGCGAGGTGCTGGTAATGATTTTGTTAGCAAATCTGCAAGCTGATGGTCTGTGGAAATATATTGAAGTTTTATTCGTTTATGTTCAACTTGTTCTCGAGACAAATAGTACTTGATGTCTATATGTTTAGAACGTTTGTGGCAAGAGGGATTATTGGCTATACTAGTACAACCCTGATTATCTTCATAGATTTTAATAGGTTGCTAGAATATTAATTTTAAACTTTCTAATAAAGACTTTAACCATAAAGCTTCTCTAACTGCTTCAAACAATGCCATATATTCGGCTTCAGTTGATGAGGCTGCTACCGAATTCTGTTTTCTAGGACTCCAGAAAATTAGATCTGTATCAAACATTTTTAATAAATATCCAGTCGTACTTTTTCTGTCCATTTGACTTCCACCCCAATCTGAGTCAACAAATCCAACAAAGAAGTCTTCATACTTCTCAGCTTTAGTGAATGTAAGTTTTAAGTCGATAGTACCTTTCAGATACCGCAATACCCTTTTCAAGCATAGCCAAAGCTCTTTATTATTCTTTTGAATATATCGACTTAACAGATTCACAGATATACTCAGATCTGGTCTTGTGCATAACAAGGAGCATCGTCTCTTTTTCCTGAGTTTAATAATTCGAAATTTAGCTTAGTGGGAAGTGGAGTATTAACATAATTGCACTAATCCTGATATAAGCTGATTGACTTAGTTGCATTCTATTTCCTGTTCTGTCAGTCTTTATACCAAGAAAGTATTTAATTTCCATTAAATCTGTCATTTGAAACTTGCTCATAAAATATGACTTAAATTTCTTCATTGTATGAATATTTTCTGTACATATAACTAAGTCATCTACATATAACAAAACATATATATTATTCAGAATATCACCTTTATCAAGAATATACATACATCTATCAACAGGTGAATTTACAAATCCAGTATCCTTTAAAGCTTTTTCAAAAACATCAAACCAGCATCTAGCTGCCTGCTTGAGACCATAAATTGCTTTATTCAATTTACATACTTGACTGCTACTACAAGTTAGCCCTTGAGGAACTCTCATATATATTTCGTCCTTTAAATTGCCATTTAAAAAGGCAGTTTTCACATCCATGTAATGCACTCTCAAGCTGTAATGGTTTGAAAAAGACATAAGCCTTGCTTTATATTTTACTGGTCTACCAAATTCATTCTGCTTTATTGTAAAAATCCATTTAGGCATATCTACTAGTGACCAAGTTTTGTTAATTTCATGAGAATTAAGCTCGTCTCTAATAGCCTCTTTCCACTGTTCCTTATAACTTCTATTATTTATTTCATCAAACGATGTTGGAACAGTACCAATAAAAGTTTCTACATGCATAACACAATTTTTAATCATATCTCTATATGACAATTTTGGTATTTCTTTTAATCTATCGCTTTTTGTAATATTAATATCAGTGTCACTTGGTTCATTTTCTAATATAACACCAGATATTTCTGGATCAGCACTTTCCACTTCACTAGGCTGTACTTCTGATGTCACTGCATCAGACTTTTCCTGAACCATTTCACTTTCCATTAGACAAGAGTCCTGAAAAACTGGTTCTATATTTTCCATCTCATTGTGGTAATCTATGTTGTCATTAACAACCACAGCTCTAGAATTTTCCCTATTTGATTCATCTAACACCACATCTCTTGCAACAACAAATTTGTTATTTTCCACATCCCATACTTTATATGCATTTGGTTCATACCCGACAAGTATACCTTTCCAAGATTTGTCATCAAATTTTCTCTTTCTCATTTTATTGAGAACATATACTGTCGCTTCAAAGACTCTCAAGTTCTTAAGACATGGTTTTCTACCATGCCACATTTCATATGGTGTTTTTCTGCATTCTCGTAATGCATTCGTTGGGCTTCTAATTATTAAGTATGTTGCTGTTAAAACAGACTCCCCAAAAAAGACTTCTGGATCTTGCCCCCTATAACTAAAGCACGAGCTTTTTCCGTTATAGATCTAATCATCTTTTCGGATACACCATTCTGTTGTGGAGTATGTGAAACCGTTTAGTAGTAACTTATGCCTTTTTGAACACAAAACTCTTTCATTTCATTTGATAGATATTCTCTGCCATTGTCAATATATAAGTTAACCATTTTTAAAATAAAAATATGTCTCACTTTTTCCAACATAGTCTTGAAATACAGCAAAAACATCTGACTTAAAACTCAACAGATATGTTACACAATAATGCGTATACTCGTCAATAAAGACAACATAATAATTTTTATGATCAACTGTAGATGGTGTAATTGGACCACATACATCAGAGTGTACAACAAATAATGGTCGCTTTATATGGTCTTTATTTTTAAACTTTTCAAAGCTCAATCTTGCTTGCTTCCCTTTAACACAAGCTTTACACAACTCATTTTCTGGTTGTATGTTATTTAATATAATTGTATCGTCAAACATATCTTTTGCATTTAATTCTAAGAATTTCCCTGGTTGTATGTTATTTAATATAATTGTATCGTCAAACATATCTTTTGCATTTAATTCTAAGAATTTCCCTTTACTCATATGACCTAGTCTCTCATGCCACATACCATATTAATATATTAATTATTGCTCTTGTTTGCATTTGCAACACACACCTCCTGGGTGAAATACAATTGTAAGACCTGCTTCTTGCATTTTTTTCACTGAGATTAAGTTTTCTGGTATGTCAGGACAATATAAGACATCTCTAAGCTCAATTTTCTCATTTGTATTTGTTAATAGTTCCACTGTGCCTTTCTTAATTGCATAAATGAACACATCGTTCTTGGCAACAGCAATTTTGATTGGCTCACAGAGATCAGTGATATTTTTAAACAGATTTTCACTGTTGGCTAAATTTAATGTTTTTTTTTATGAGATTATTGAGGTTTAAAGTCCTTCTTCACAGCCTGCATTACCTTTAGACTAGTATCTTTGCTTATATTTTTAAACTTTATCTCGTGATTCAATAGTCGATTTTTCACAAAGGCCAAAGTTAAATTTTGTTCTGCCAATGTTTCAATCGCCGTTATAACGCCATCGAACGATGATGGCAAAGTAAGTAATAAATGCGACACCTTGTCCATTTCTTCTACTTTTGCTCCAGACGCTAGCAATTCGGCAATGAGATCGTCAAATAATGTAAAATGGCTTAGCAATTGAGTATCTCCTTTAAGTTTTAGTGAAAGCAATTGCTTTAGTGTAGACAATTGCGACGCCAAACTCTTTCTCTCATATATAGAATCCAAATTATGCAAAACTTCTTTGGCAGTGTCTTCACTCTTTGCAAAACTTAAAAACGAGTCGCTTAAATACTCAATTATCATACTTTTGGCACATTTTTCCATTTTCTCCCATTCTACTGTATCCTCTTTTTTTTCTTGGTCTATGACCTTCAACACATCTAATTCATTCAACAGTGCCCTTATGCGAAATTTACAGATGGAATATTTTTCACCATCAAAAGCTTTTATTTCAAACAGTCTTGTCACTTCAATTATTAAGCACAGAGAGAGAGACACCAGTCAGTTTATCGGAACTAACTCGATACAAATCAGAGTTGCCAGATCACAGTCGAGCAGAGCTCTTTTGCAAAACTATTGATACTGTCAGAGATGCTATTCTCAACACGTACAAACTAAAATAAAAACAAAAAAAGTACTTATTCATAAAAAAAACATCAAATCTAATAAGAATTTGGATACTTCTTCCTTTTAATAGTTTCCACAAAACGCTTTGGATTTGATTTAACCAATTCTTGGGTCACATCAGGCCAATCCTCCATGATTCTCCAAGCCTCCATAACCTTGGATGTAATTGTTCGTAGAGGAATCCTACGCTCCGGAAAACCCCAAAGATAATCTATGGAATTCAACTTTAGTGACTGGGACTCCGAGTGCAACTGGTTCCTTGTATTAATTGTGGGCTGTATGCTTGGGGTCATGGGCCTTTTGGAAACAAAAAGTTTCTGGAAGCCCTTATTTTCATGCGTTTTCGTGCAAATTGTCTTTAAGGAGTTGCAAGTATGCATTGTGGTCCATTGTAGATTCTATAAACACAAGGTTGCCTACCCCACTTGCTGCTATACACCTCCTTGCAATCAATAACATCACACCGCAGTGTAAAATGAATGCATTTGGCCAAAGATTGTACGCATAGTTTTTCTCTCAAGTGTCTCTTGACAGGTTTCAAGCTAACAATTTAACTTCTGCTAAAGTACATTTTTTGCATAGACATTCAGAAGGCCAGACAATATGAGCGAAAGACGAGAAAGCAATAAAATATAGGAAAATCAAAATTTGCCTGTGCGCGACTGAAGAGAAGCAGCCTCCACAGTCGAGCTCGTTTGACTCTACGTACAGTTGCGGTCAAAATAATAGTAGTGCGTGCAATGTTATTCAAAAAACTCAAAATTAACGGTCTTTTAATTTAACTTAATTTTTTATTTTATTTTTCTCGGATACGCTATTATATTGTTTATCCATCTGACAAATCAAAATTAGTTAACAGTTATTACTTCTAGATTTAGAATTTTTTTTCTTGTGATAGCCTGAAAAATGGGCGGTCAAAATAATAGTAGTGAAGAACATATTCAAATATTTTGATGATGAAAACGATCTTAAATTTAATTTTTTTATTTAGAAGGCTAGATATGTGAAAGGCACTTGATAATTAATCAATTTAATATTAGGTTGTGAAACCTTTCCCTTGCATTACCGCCTTACAACGTCGGACCATGGAGTCCACCATTGTTCTGGAGGTATTTAGCTCCAGCAGATCTCAAGGATCTCCCAAAGATGATTATTATTTTTTGGTTGATGCTTGGCAATATCCTTCTTGACATAGGACCACAAATTTTCAATGGGGTTCAGATCGGTGGACTGCGGGAGCCATTCCAATACATGAACTTTATTAGATGTAAGCCATTCTTTGGCAGTTTTGCTGGTATGATTTGGGTTGTTGTCCTGTTGGAACTTCCAAATTAACGGTATATCATCCGAATAATACAGTAGCATAATGTCCTGCTGAGTTTTCACATATTCGTGCCTATCCTCTATAGTTGTGATCCAATATATGAGACCGACACCGTAATATGAGAAACAGGCCCAGAACATTATGCTCGAACCACCATGTTTGACGGCCTTGCAGGTGCATCTGGCCTGATATTCGGAGTTTTGTGGACGCCTTACATATTGTCGAGATCCTCGGCTACCAAATAAAACAATTTTGGATTCATCCGACAACCTGATATTCCTCCAATTTGAAGGGGGCAATTCAGATGTTCCTTAGCAAACCATTATCGCTTTTGGACATGTATTTTTTTTAAGAACGGAATTTTTCTCGGGCTTCTTGCTGACAGACTATTTTTCCCCAAACATCTAGGAATGGTTTCCACACTTTGGTCCACCTAAGTCCTTTTTTTTAAGTGTAGCAGAAGCAAACGAGTCGCGCTTCGAATACCCCACAACTTTTGTCACTAGTCCTTCGGTCATAATACGAGGACTTCCACGTTTATCTTTTTTTGGCGAGTACTTTATGTCGCTTCTGATCATGGTTGATGATCACTTAATCTAATTTTTGACTTTATACGTTTTTCCTTCACAAATCAATTTTGTAATAAGAGCACGCTTCTCAGGAGGGCAAGGCTAGCCACGCCCCTTTCTAACAACTCTAAGCAAATAAAATATATTGTAAATTATCAAATTACATTAATTAATAATAAATCAAGTGCCTCTCTTGCTTAAAATCCATTTTTATTCACTTTTGACGAAGTTTAAATGACGAAGTTTAATGGACCTATGACTATGATCTGACAAAGTCGGAAAGCAAAAGCTCTAATGTACATACGAAATATCAAAGCTTAATTAATTTATCTGGTGGCACTACTATTATTTTGACCGCAGCTGTACATACGTCAACCACAAACAGTTGCTGATTCTCCCTTCCTCTCTTTTGGCTTTATAAAGTCAACTCACAAAGAATGCTCAAACCCAACTCATTGCCACACACACACACTCGCACACACACCTCTATTGCGCACCTCTTTTAAATCGGAATGTAACACGCATGCCTCGGCATGAAATGCACAAAGACATTACTTGAAATCCTCAGAAATAACGAAAATGTCTTATTGCTTGCACTCCGCGTCAAAAAAATAGACGCAACTTCAGTTTTCATTACCTGTCTGTTAAATACATTGCACTAAACCATTATACCCTTTATGACAATTTCAATGGGCACAGGGTTTAAAAATAATTAAGAGAATAAGAACACATTTAGTCAAAATGCGTTCCAGGAAGACCCTACAAGTCCAGCTCATTTGAATAAATTAAATACCGCCTTCTTGCAAAACAAAAACAAACTATCTGGCATCACTGAAGCAAAAGCTGTCAGCTGTGGCTTCAATTGTGCACCGATTGCACTGCTTGCAATTCTTGCAATGCTTGCATTGTTGCTGCTGCCATCATTCAATGCTAAGGAATTAAGATAGTCAGGCAATACGTAATATCTTGCCGACACGAATTTTCACAGATATGTGTTATATGTCAAAAAACGCGGAAGCTGACTATAACATATAATAATTTCATAGTGATTTTTTGTGTAGATTTTTTTTAAATCGCCAATGAAATCTTAATTCACCTGTAGATTCTTACCTATGAACTCCAGAAAAAAATATTACAGGTATGCCTAAAAGATCTTCAAAATACATTTTCAACGATATATAGAACATATCTGTAGTTTCTATCGTTTGGAGGGTGGTTTTAAGCTTAGCTAATTTTAGCGATTTTCCGCTAAACTAGCTTTTTTTCGAAAAAGTCGTAGAACAAAAGTTTCTAATTTTATAATTGGGAATAGATCCTCATTCACACATTTTAGCTATTTCAACGCTTTGATACAAACAAACACACAAAAAAACAAACAGACAAACTGAATTTTCATCTCATTTTGAGAAGGCCACTTAATATTTAAATTTTAATTATCTTTTGAACCACTGAACGGATTTTTATGATTGAGGTGTCAGTATACGTGTATTTTTGATAAGAATCGTAGAAAATTACCGGAAGGCTCCAACGGCCCCATTTGCTGCAATCATCTAAATTTCGCCCCTCCCACTTTTACCTGATTATCTCACGAGCCAGGTGAAGTTTCAAGTGTTAGTATGCACTTTTGTTAGATAAAACTATACCTCTAGATCAGTATATAAGTCGATCTGATCGGACAGTTATAGCAAATTTTCCAATCTTCCTGTATATATTGCTAGTCGCCTTTCGCACCCTTCGTGATGCTTTCGTCACTAGCCCGGACTGCCGTCCGCAGTGATATCTGCATTTTAAGTGTATTACTCTTAAATTTGCAAAAAAAAAAAATGCAACGCAAGATTCGATTTATGTATGTATTATGTAAGCACGTGTTAGGGTATCTAATGGCCTAGGTACAGGGTATCTCGTTGTCGTGTCTTCTCGCCTGCATTTATCTTAATTGATTTAAAGTAAATAATTTTGTTAATGTAGATCAGCCAAATCGGCCACAGGGCGGCAGACGAGACAGAGATGGCTTGGAGCTTAGATTTCTTTAGCCATGTGTGGCAACGACTTTGAAACATTTTGGTCAGAAACTTTAAATAGTTGTTTCCTTAACTATGAACCATAAGAGTCTTAAACTATTTTTAAAGACAGGGGATGCTGTTCGAAAATCGTTGATGCCCTCACTAAGCTTCTACAGTCGTGAACTTCTTTACCCTGAAAACCGTAATATCTCCCCCCTACCCTTACCAGTTTCCGTTTCGTTGGTATCAGGACATTATCAAAATACACGTTATTAGGTATTATATTGTCTTTGTTTTTTTGTCATTGGGCTTGTACTCGGTGATGTTGCTTTTATTTGTTTTCATTGTTATGGCCAATGTTATGGTTGTTGTTCGTGCTGCTGCAGTATCGACTGTTTTAAAACCTAACAATTTTGATATTTTGTCACGTTTAACTTTGCCAACGTCACTTAAAATTACACATAATAAAAAGGAAAGCAATTTCGAAAACGAAAAGCAACCGGAAAATAAATAAATAAAATGAAGATAAGTTATGTTGGTTTGCGATATTTTTTCCAGATTTTTTTGTGTCGCAAATATCAAAATATTTTTATCAAGCGGAACAGTCGATTGCACTCGACAGTAATATATCCTGAGCCAAAGCACGTAGATGCTGTTCGGCGCGTAAAAGAATTGCAACCCTTGCGAATCGCTGCGAGTTCGAGAAAGAGGAACAATTTTCATACTAATCCAAAAAATGTCGACCAATCGTTTCTATGGCAACAACATACATAGAAATCCGGAAAAAACCGTATATATCGACCACATAACATTTTTAGATTATAGACTAGTTAATATTCTTTAAACGAACGACGCGTTACATATCGTTAAGTGAAAGGTGAGGCAAGGAGCAAGCGGGATGATCTGGGATGATTTTCTTATTATGGAATGCGAAAGCTAGCACTTATTAACGGATCGGTGAATGTGGAAAACTTTAAAATGATCTTGAAATAAGTTTGATACCCTCCATTGTAGATCACTTTTCGCTCACTGATCATCTAATCTTTCAGGACGATTCTGCTCCTTGCCATGGTGAAACATTGGCAAGTAACATTTTTCCTTACGCTGTTATTATTTACAAAAATAAAATTATGTATGTCCTTTTTTTATAGTTAAAAGAATATTTATCAGGTGTCGGAGTAAAAACATTAAACTGTCCTAGACATAATCCTATCGAAAAGTATTGTCATATCTCAAAAGTTTTCGTTACAAAACAGAGACCCAGAACATTATCTCAATTGTATAAGCTTATTTATAAAACAATAAAAAATAATAAAAAAGAAGTTATACCACGAAAATTGCATGAAAACCACACATTTTATTTTATTTAAGGATTCTTTGGAAGATAAGGACATATGGGCAATTCTCCAATGTCGAATGCGACATTCGTACGCATTCAAAGTGAAAAGAAGCATACGCGAAAACATTATATTCTTTTGACAAAAGGCGAAACGTATAGCTCTTGATTAGCACTATAATTGGTGTTAAGGTTTATTATGGGCAATTGAACGTTTTCTAGAGAATTTAAAAAAACCAAGGTATTCGCACGCGACTCAGACAGAAGTCGTTTTTACGGTGACCAGTTTTAACACTGATTTCAGCGAAACCTGCAATAAAATTTTAATGCTGCCAATTTTAAAATGTAATGGATTGATTTATCTTAATAATGCTTTTTATTTGATTCAAAAATATTCGGTAGCTTATTTTTTATTTTATTTCAATCAGAGTCGCACGCGATATATCGCATGCGACATTTTGTTCCATGATGTATTTATGTTGTTTCTGTTTCTCTTTTTTTAAATTATATATCGAAAAAAGCTTGATAAGCTTGCTTTAAATTCAAAGTTCAATATATTTCTACATATTAAAATGGTTCATGATACAAGCTTACTATCTTACTTAGTGTGATTGTTAGAATACAAACGGTCCATTTTGAAAGTAAATTTTTAAGAAAATGGGCAAAAATATAGACAAAGTTAATTTATTTCAATGTAGAATCGATATGCTCATCATAGTAAATTTCTTCTAGCGTATATTGCTTAAATAAATATCTTGAATACATTTCTGAAAGAAAATTTCTCAAGATGTGAATTTTTGATCAATTTAACGTTTTTGGCCGCGGTTGACATCTCTGTGGAAATGCCCATATGTCCTCAAACAATTTTTGTTTCATATCAAAAAAATGATTAGTTCTTAGGTTTCATAAGCTTTTCTATTGTCAAATTCATATAAACTTAAAAAAAACATAAAAAAAACCGCATTATTTTTACTGTCCGGATTTCATTGTCCGCTGCTGCACATATGTACATAATATAAATGAGTAATTTGATTCAATGTGCACGATATCCTTAAATTTTAAAAACTCATTAAAAGTAAAAATATTAAACGAAAAAAATTGGTTGACATTCAGGCAATTGAAATAAACGAAAAATATTAAATAAATATAAAGTTCTGCATCCACCGATTGAGATTCGAAATCTGGACTCATATTTTGTTTGACGCCCACCTATCACTTCGACCACTCCGCCACTCAGGCTAATGCTGGCAAACTCGATATACATACATTTTTGCAAAGTAAATGTAAAATGAATCAATCATTAATTCTATTTGCTTGCTGCCAAATAGTACATGATACAAAATTGTTAATATGTTCACTATTTATGGCTCAATCGTGTTGAAAGTTGTTAAACCCACACCTGTCGGTATAATTAACTAAACACCAATAATTAAAGGTAAAGCCATTTTTTTTCGAATTACGCCCCCCATAGCGGGTATGGCAACATTTCAACATAAACTGATCCTGCCTAACATTATAGGCAGTCTATATTCCAAAATTGTGGTAATAACTGTGAGATTCGTTTGCACGGACAGACGGACAAAGGAATATCGACTCTACTGTTGATGCTGATCAAGAATATATATACTTAATGGGATCTGTCACACCTTCTTTTGCCCGTTACATACTTTTAACAAACTTAATATACCCGCATAGGGTATAAAAACAAGCCGCCTGCTCGCTTCGCTCGCCTACCCCCGGCACGCGAGCAGGTGCGGCTACAGTCGAGTGTGCTCGACTCCGATAGCCAATATCTTTTTGCAAGCCGTTAGGCACGCCGAAGGTTTGATGATGCGGCATTAAATTGTCGACTAATTGTTCGTATGACATCTATATGTGCTGCTGAAAGGATTTAAACGAAATTCGATCATACTCTTAAAGACAATATAAAATTCCCACTTCGTGAGTTCTGTTGGGATACCTCAAAAAACAACAAACATTTTCATACTAAATCTTAATTTTCGACTGACAATTCCTATGGCAGCTATATGATATAGTGTTCCGATTACAACTCAACTTTATCAGGAAGTAAAGGCCCACCCCGAATGCATCTCTTGTCAGTTTGGTCGAGATATTTCAAACATCAAAAAAGTTTTTCATACTAAAACTTGATTTTGCACTGATCGTTCCTATGACAGCTATATGGTATAGTGGTCCGATTTGAACCAAATTTGATCAGGATATAAAGATCCATCCCAAATGCATATCCTGTCAGTTTGGTCGAGCTATATGACAGCTATATGATATAGTAATTCGATTTCAACCAAACTTGATCAGGATGTTAAGGACCATCTCAAATGCATATCTAACTAGTTTGGTTGAGATATTTCAGACAACAGAAAAGTTTATCATACTAAAACTTGATTTTCGACTGATCGTTCCTATGGCAGCTATATGATATAGGTGTCCGATCCAAATTTTAAAAGAAACTATCCAGGAACCTACATACTAAGTTTGAAGTCTCAAGCTTCTATACTTTCTGAGATCCTTTGACTCAAACAGACGGACATGGCTCAATCGACTCGGCAATTGATACTGATCAAGAATATATATACTTTATAGGTTCGGATATGCTTCCTTCTGCCTGTTACATACTTTGCACAAAACCATTATATCCTTTTTGACCATTTTCAATGCGCACAGAGTATAAAAATCTAAAGAATACCTCTTTACGAGGTAAAATTCTAGTGACGAAAACATTTCCATGCCCCAAAATTTCTGATATCCAATTTTGTGACGAGCGATATTAAATTGAATATATAACTTATTCTTAAAAAAAAAGTTTGGCAAAATGTACCGAAAGGCTCCAACGGCCCTTTGCTGCAATCATTTAAATTTCGCCCCTCCCACTTTTACCTGATTATCTCACGAACCAGGTGAGTTTTCAAAAGTGTTAGTATGCACTTTTGTTAGATAAAACTATACCTTTCGATCGGTATGTAAGTCGATCTGATCGGACAGTTATAGCAAATTTTCCATTCTCCCTGTATATATTGCTAGTCGCCTTTCGCACCCTTCGTAATGCTTTCGTCACTAGCGCGGACTGCCGTCCGCAGTGATATTATTTTGCTGTTAACTGCAATTTTATGCCGAACACACCAGCTTTCCGCTTTCCTTTTGCCAACACCAAGGAACAAATTAATTTAAGCAAGCGAAACAGTCGAGTGCACTCGACAGTAAGATACCCTGAGTCTAGGCACGTAGATGCTGTTCGGCGCGCCGAAGATTTAATGCCCTTGTAAAACGAAGCAAGTTCGATTCAGATATCTCTAGAAAGGGCAACAATTTTTATACTAATCCTTACATGCCAAAGTTTTGCGAATAACTAAAAATTAAATGTTTGTAAATTTACAATTAAAAATTATTGATTTATTATTATTCGTCAAAAAATTAAATATAAATATACCCGCTCAGGGTAAATACGACACAGTCAATCTTCACAATTCATATATCACAACCGTTCACTGCAAATATAGGTAACGAATTGAAAAGTGAAGCAAATCACTCAATATAGATAGACAATGGTTTTTACGTCCCTCTTTTAGAATTGCCATTGAATTGGCACGCGCGAATGTCAAATTTTCTTTGAGAGAGAGAGAGAAAGACAATGAAGTTGAGCGAAGAACAAAGAAGTGCACTTTTGAGAGCATAGAGAGAGAGCATTGAAAGAGAGCATGTGTTCATGCTTATGTATGTAAGCAAGAGTGTTTAAAGTTAGCAAATGCAAAATTCAACGAGCTGCTGCTAGTATATTGAGGTAATGTAAATGTATATGTATGTAGTAAATATAAATGGAATTAATAAATCATTTTAATTATACTTCTCTGCTGCCAATACTGTGCCTGTCACTCGTTACAAAATTGTTAATATCTTTTATTTATGGACCAATCCTATTGAAATTTGGTGATTAGATGCGGGGCATGATCCAGGTTTTTTGGAATTACGCCCCCAGAGTGGGCGTGGCGAAATTTGAACATACACTCGATCTGCCTGACTTAATGGGGAGTCTATATTCAAAATTTGGTGGTCCTAGCCCTTACCATCTCTGAGATCCTTTTGCTTACACGGATAGACGCACAAGGGTATATCGACTCGGCTGTTGATGCTGATCATATATATATATACTTTATGGTGTCGGAGATGCTTCCTTCTGCCCGTTACATACTTTTGCACAAACTTAATACTGCTCAGGGTATACAAATGTCAGGTTGACACTCTACAGTTGAGTATGCTTGATTATGAAATCAAAATTGTCCGTCCGCCTGTGTTGTTCCTGATTTGCGGGAGAGAAATTTGAATTTTTGTACTATACATAATTTGTAACACCGATACCAAAATATAAAATTTATGTACTGTTGAAAATTTCCTGTAGAATTTAAAACGTATTTTTTGTTAAGTGAGGTAGTTACCTGATGCACCCATAATGTTACTGGTGAGCCTGAAAATGACGATGAATCGTTGTGAAAATAAAATAAACCGAAGATTCTGTAGTGTTTTTTTCAGGTTTTTGGGCTACCGAACTAATTACATATACTTCATGCTTTTCTGATATTGCGCAAATGAATTAAAAAATATGTTTTATTTAAGTTTAAAAACTAAGTTAGTTTCTACCAAATTTGAATTTTTTTTATTAATTTAATAAATCATGGAAAAAAATTATATAAACCGGGTTGCGAACCGAACCTGAATCTTTTTTAAATTAAATTAAACTTAGGCTAAAATATTAAAGAAATTTCATAGTCTTTTGGCTAGCTTTTAAACAGAGTTCGCAAATTATGCTCAACCAAATTTTTCTGAGCGGTTAGCTTACTGAAAAGACCGAAAAAATGAGACAAAATAGCTCAGTGTCAGAACAGCAACCCTTTTTTTCGATGACAGCTCGATACGAACAAACCCGACCAAATCTTGCGAGCTCTGCTTTAAACTAGTCTCTAAAAGTCGTAAATATGGAACATTGCGACAAATACAATACCATTGAATTCCCCCCCTTTTTTTTAACACCCATGCTGATGATTTAGATTATTTTATTAGTTAGCTTGACAATCATACTATTTATTTTAAGAACATTGTGTACATACAAATCAAGTATACACGATTTTGATTTAACTCTGCAGTAGGCTTAAATCAATTACCAAGTTCAGAATTAAATGGACCTAAATCCAGTTTGAATTGTACTTAAAACAAGCTTAAAATACTTAACTTTCATACTTAAAATATCGTAATTGAAATAAGATTCAAATACTTGACCTTAGCAATTGCAATCTTAGTCAGAAATCTAGTTCGTACCAGAGTGCTGCAACGGGTAGATTCGAGTTGAATTGTTCTCCGTTGCCCTGCTTACGCTCGAGTAGAGTGTACGATTTGTTACTTGTTGTGAATCGTTGACACAAACGGATCAGAAAAGGAGTAACAATCGTATCACTACTCGAGTCATGACTCGAGTTACTCGTTTTTAAAATGTGCGTGACGGAGCGGGCAGGAGAGAGCAGCAGCAACCTCGCTGAATTATAATATAATTATTCTGCTGCTCAATAATTTCTTTCAGCATAGACCTTTTTTTTGCATTTTAAAAAAGAGTAACTCGAGTCATGACTCGAGTAGTGATACGATTCGTTACTCCTTTTCTGATCCGTTTGTGTTAACGATTCACAACAAGTAACAAAACACAACGGTCACAAGTAGATATTCGAGTCTGAGCGAAAACTGTTTACTCGTTGCAGCTCTCTGGTTCGTACCATTCAAAAGTATGACTATAACGAAATGTGGAAGCCATAATTTTTTTTTGTATACCCCGAGGCAATTAAAACTATTCAAAAAAGGTTTTGTCAAATGTCTGTCTATCCGTTCGTATGTATGAGCGCGTCGATCTCAGAGACAATAAGAGCTAGAGACTTGAAATTTGGTATACACGAGAGTGGGTCAATAGGTCCGGGACTTCTGGAATTTCCTGCCTTTTAATTGAAAGAGCCACATTGCTTCTGTCAACAAGCATATTTCAGCTCACTCCTGTCAAATTTTGACCATGCTACCAATACATCAAAGGGTATTCACACTTTTTATGGTGTGGGAGATGCTGTATGTTTTGCAAATTTTGCTTTTGACAAACTTAATAGACCCTTTGTACATCTTATGTGCAGGTTCTATAAATATATTTTGGGCTTTGCGAAAACAACTTTTTAAACATTAGAAGTTCTAATTTAGAACAAAAATTATGAACCAAGAAAATATTTAAGAGACTAGAGCCTTTTGCCTCAGGCCAAAAGAAGTGTTGCTGCCCACTGATTAGTAACTTGCTTGTGCCTGCAGAGAAAATATTGGCCACTTATGTGATTTACTTGCATTTAAATTGCATTTTGTTATTAATTATAGACGCTATTAAGATCAACGGTTCATTGTTTCGCAATCTACGTATCATGCACCGTGCATGATTATTAGTAAGTGTCAAATGACCTATAAAGTATATTTATATATATTTGTGCCGACGTAATGCCAGTTGGTCGTACTGCTCGCTCCGTTCATTAAACAAAAATATTATCATATATCAGTGTGGACGGCAGTTCACGCTAGTGACGAAAGCATCACAAAATGGGTCTAGCAATATATACAGGAAGCATGTAAAATTTGCGACAGTCTCTACTGTCCGATCAGATCGCCTTCTGAAAATGAGATGAAAAGTCAGTCCTCTTGTTTGTCTGTTTGCTTGTATCAAAGCGTCAAGATAGCTTAAATGTGTGAATGTGTACTTTTGCTCTACGACTTTTTTAAAAAACCGCTATTTTAGCGGGAAATCACTAAAACCCGATAAAATTGACACCCTACAGCTTTTTAACGACAAATGCTACAGATATGGTCTACATATCCTTGAAAAGGTATTTTAAATTACTCTTTAGCACACCTTCAACCATTTTCCCTAAAGTTCGTAGACAAAAGGCTACAGGTGAAATAAGGTTTCGACGCTGCGCAAAAAAGTGATTTTGATTAGGTACAGAAATTGGGACCTTATTGCGCAAACTTTTTTTTGTCAGTTAAAACTATACTAATTAATAAAACAATTAATTAAAAACTTAGATTAATTGAACATATTTTCGTTGTTTCTGAAGATATCTCAATCAAACTTGCAAATTATACATTTACTTTTCCCTTTACATTACTAAATTTGAGTCGGACCACTATATCATATAGCTGACATACGAACCTAACTTGAAAATCGATAAAAAGCTGAATTATGGCCTTTCTCTGAAAAATTAGCTACTTCGCAATTTATCAATCGATTGCATCAATAATTGCTTATTTTTTTTCGTAATAGAGTCAACTTTACGATTTCTTTTGGCGATTTCTATTTTTTTCAGGGCGACATATGAGTTTTCGAACTCAAAAAATAACGATTTTTTAACATATTAAAATCGCTAGGATCTGAACTACTGTGCCGATCCCAAAACTGTATAAAAGAGAGCTATTGAGGACCTTGAATTTGAGTGCTTGCTTGACTAAATCGGTTTAATAAAACTCGAAATATATTCAAAAATGTCGGAGCCACTTCGAAAATTCGAAAAAAAATTTAATATTTCAAAAACGCTTCCATAAAAAAATTTTCAGTTCGATTTTCGTGATGAGGAGGCTAATGTCCATAAGAAAATCACACTTAGTATTAATTCACAATATGGATGTAAACTAGTGTAATTAATGTGCCACTCCGATGCTTAAATAGCATTAACATTCGATGTGATAATTTCAAGACAAAATATTGTTCACATATTAAAATAAGACAAGAACAAATCTACCACGAAGCAAGCAACTTATATATGGTTTGATTTCGATTCATGCCAAGGGTAACAGAAAACTGCAATAATTTGCGGTATATTTAAAAGGTGAACTTCCTTTCAGCTAGTGTAAAAGTATTTGAAGAATAACTACAGATATGATCCTGTTAAGTATAGTCTTAATTTTTAAGTGACCGTCAAACTGCAGCTCATAACAGACAAGTCAGATTAATTTAAGAATTCTTAGCCAGGGAACGTAAAAAGGATATTAGTATTAAAGAACTTGATTTAAGATTTTATGAACTTGATCTGTGAGTCAAACCTGAGTCCCGAACTTATATTAAGAATTTTGGTACTGATTTTTAGTAATCTTAGAGTTTTACTTGATTCAAGAATCGTTGTACTTCTATCAAGATTGTTAGTACTTGCATAAAGAATTTTTATGCTCATTTTCAGTAATTCGTACCTTTATCAAGCATAAATTTTAAGCATCAAAACAACTTAATTCGAGTTCGTTCAAACTTATTTTTAGTACGGCGTTTTTTCTCTATGTAAGATTTGATTTGCAATTTTTTTGGATAGGAATTTTGCCCAACCCATTTTAAGATTATATTCCTTGAAATAGTCGATATTTAAAAATACGGATCGGTAATCACTTACCAAAAATTACGATTAAAATAAACACATTTTTTATTTAAGTAGCGCAAAAATATGTTCCTACATTATGTCAGTTTTTGGTTAGTAATATTTTGCTAATACTTAAAGACTGCTTTAAATGTTCTAAGCGGTCAAAGTACAACAATTAAATGAACTTTATTTAACAAAAAGAATAAAGTCTTAAGAATGCTTAGCTTAGGAGCAGTGGGCGATAAAAAAACTCACTTAAAGGGGTCTTTTATTCAAGTCGTGAGGACTGTAAGACAATCCATAGGTGAATGAAGTTTATTAAAAGTATTGTCAAATAAGCGCCTTCATTAAAGGGTTACAAACTTGCAGTAAATGAAAGTAGCTCCCATGGATGCAAATACGAGTCCAAATGAATAAATATTTATCAATTGATGCTGAGTGCTTTTTACGGTTAACAGTATGTCAGCACTTAAGCATTCAAGCGTTTGGTTTGCATTGCTTACTTCATGTCGACGGTGACAAGTCTTATAGCAAGGATGCCTCTTATGCGGCTGCTGCTGATAATGATGAGGATTTTGTGCCCCAGCAGAGCTTGCACTGTGCTTTATGACAACGTCCAGTGTTTGAATTCACCACTTTTTCCATATCTAACTCTACCTTTATTCTTATTTTACAGACTCTCGACTAGGCGAAGGCGCTAGCAGCAGCTCAATAACTGCCTCTAATGTACCTTGCCCACCAGAAATGTTTCGCTGCAACAATGGCAAATGTATAACGTCGCATTGGGTGTGCAATTACCAGAAAGACTGCGACGAGGGGGAGGATGAGGATGCAGTCCTGCCGTAAGTGAAATCCAATCTATTACAACTGAACTATTCAAAATTTCCTTGCGCACCGTCTTTTGCAGCACCACCCGAGTGTGAGGCACCTCAGCTAAACTGCGGCCAATATGTTTTCAATAAAACGTATTGCATCCCACCGCACTATCGTTGTGACATGATTGAGGACTGCGAGGACAAATCGGACGAGTCACAGTGTAGTAAGTAGACAACATATTCAAACAAATTACCTTTCCGTTCTAAATATTTCTTTACCCCTCTTACCAATCTGTATTTGTCTTCTACCTGCTTGCTTTCAGTGCAAAATCAAGCTAGAATCTTATAAAATAGCTGAATACCGAGCATTGCTCCTTGCATTAATGCAAGTGTTTTGTGTGTAACCAACGAAGGACACTATTTTTAAATGATAATTAATTTTGTTATTTGGTGCGATTTTTACGTTAATAATTAATTATACCCTGTGCCCATCGAAAATTAGCAAAAAATGGTATAATTCATTTGTAAAATGTATGTAACAGGCAGAAGGAGGCGTGGCAAATCCATAAATTATATATATATTCTTGTTCAGTCTCAACAGCCGAGTCGATTGAGCCATGTCCGTGTGTCAGTCCGTCCGTGTGTTTGAACGCAACGATCTCAGAGACTTTAAGAGCTAGAGACTTTAAACTTGGTATGTAAGTTCCTGATAACCAAGCGCAGATTAAGTTTGTTTTTTAATTTGGATCGGATCACTATATCATATAGCCTCAATAGGAAAAATAAGTTGAAAATATATTGCAGCGTTTTGCAAGTGACTGATATATGTATTTATGTGTGTGCAAATACGTATTATGCTATCCTACAGTCGAGTATACTTGGCACTTAATATCATTTGATTTTGACCATAACTTACTATTCTACACAAATTCGAGCTCCCTTAACTGTAGCGCTTTCTACTAGTTTTTATACCGTATATCAATTGAAAATTGCCAAAAAAGTTGTTTTTCTTTAAATATTTCTTTTAATTTTGTCTCTAACTTTTTTAATTTAATTAAATGTGTCCACCTATACACCTAAATGTGCAAGCATTATTGAGTCGCGAACGGCAGTCCGCGATAGTGACAAAGGCATCACGAAGGGTGCGAAAGGCGACTACAGGAAGGAGGGAAAATTTGCTATGACGCCCCGATCAGGTTGAGTAATATACCGATCGAAATGTGTAATTCTAACTAACAAAAGTGTATACAAAGACTTTTGGGAACTCACCTGGTTTGTGAAATAAGCAGGTGTAAGTGGGAGGGGCAAAATTTAGATGATTGCTGCAGATGGGGCCGTTAGAGCTTTTTGATAACATTGATAACATTTTTAATTTTAACTATTCTAAGGTAAGAATTTACCTAATAAAAATCACTTTTTTGTGCAGTGCCGAATACCAAACTTTTTTGTTAAGATTAAGTTTTATATACAATTTAATACCATTCGTCACAAAATTGGACATCAGAAATGTTGGGGCATGGAAATGTTTTCGTCACTAGAATTTTACCTCGTAAAGAGGTTTTTTTGTATAATAATAAACCAAATTTTAAAAATTTGTTTAGATAAAAAAACAATTAGACATAAATTGAACAACAAATCGAACTACGAAATTATTAATTGGAAAAGAAGCTAGACCCTTCGGCATGATACATGCGTGTGAGGATGGTAATAAAGGAGGTGTTAGTTTTCTGAGAAAAATGGCTAAAGAAATAAGAGGCATTGGTGCATCCAATGGAATGAAGGCATTGATGGATTTCAGTGTCTGAGAACAGACGTCCTACCTGAGGGTCACGCCGTTATTATATTTTACTGGTGCTGTTAGGTGCTTGAGGTAATGTGATTACTTATCCAGTATCTAGTGACTAGCTTGACAGTAGGAGCATGTATTGGAGTGTACTGATTATCTAGTAGCTTCACAAGAGAGTTTTAAACTAATGGGAAATTACTTATATCCGGATATATTGAGAAGTAGTTAGCATAATACCCTGTTCTTTCGTCTTTGAGTTGTTCCTTTGAAAAATAATTTTGAGTTTTCTTTTTAAATCACTGCTGATGGCAGTCCGCGCTAATGACAAAATATCACGAAGGGTGGTGGAAAATTTTTTTCACTGTCCAATCAGATCGAGTTATATACCGATCGCAAGGTAGAGTCTTGTGCTTGCAGCAGCGACACAACGCGTCACACACGAAAATTTGGCGTGCAACATGACATGACTTCGTTCGATTTCACAACATTCGATATCGCATGTTTAGCGAAGGGTCGATTGTCGGACGTTGTTTGACCGTAACTTGTCTGTTCGTTGGGCGAGACTCTCGCTCAAAGTCCGTTTCTTGGTCCACTGGGAATGCGGGCATGCGCACTGCTTCAAATGAGTTACCGCTGCGCTATTAATAGCTCTCTTAGCTTATCTATTGTGTCATTTATGTATGTATTGATAATTAATATACCGAGTGCCCTATCGGCTCCTTTACTTCAAATTGGATAACTACGGCTAAATCAAACGATTGCACCATTCTTATCTCTCGCCGCCCACGCTTTTCTTCTCTTTTCGTAGTCTAGCTTAGCTAATTAGCTGCAGATCGAATATAGCCTAAAACATTGAGCGAGCGACTCTTCTGCAAAGCACAACATAGTGATAGTGGCGTGCCAAATATTTTTATAATTCACGTGTTGTGGAAAAACACTCATTCGAGTGTTAAGAATATTTGGAAACAGACATTTTTCCCCGGACGTTTATTCCCGGATTTTCATTTGGATTTCTGGATTAACCCTGCGAGGGAATAAAACTTAATTCGCAGCGTTTTCTTATAAGCCAGGTATGTGCGTGGAAGTACAGTGATACCTATAGTAAAGTGATTCTTTTCGAAAGTGCCCCGTGCCAGTGCTTTTTACTTCAGAATTGATTTTCAATTTTTAATTTGGAAAATTAGTTTTCCATTGGAATTGGGAAATTAAAAGCCTGATATAATGTCTGAACATTAAATTCAGTTTTGGATCGGCCATTGAGTCCAGTCTCGGATACAAATCCATGGGACAAGATTCTGCCCGGGCAGCAAACTGTGCGTTTAATTTTTTTACCTAATCCTGCTGCTTGAAATTGTTAATTGATGTTATTTCAATTGGATTTCCGTTTGAAGTTTTTGCTGTTTTCCACGATGCTGCAAGGATTGACCACTGCCGAGCGACTTTTCTTTAGTTTTCAAATCTGTTTGCTAGGCATACATACTACTCCCATGTAAAGTGTAACCAAATATTTAAAGAGGAACATAATATGAGGAAAATTTTATTTCTCACGTAAATGATCGGGAAATAAGCATGCGATATTATTTATCAACATAAAAATTAAATTAACGAGAGTAATATTTAAATAAAATTTTTGCTAAATGATGAATACAAATTGGTTTGATGAAAAATGAAAAAAAAAAATATTATGTAATTATGTATGCCCACTTGTTAGATCAATCGCATATATAGAGGGTTATGCTGCATTTACACAAGTAAATTGCATTTACACAACAAGTAAATTTTTATGCCAACTTAGTCAATCCTAGTGTAAACAGTGGTCAACACGGTCAACAACTGCGTAGATTGTAAATTGACAATGTGTTGGAATTTAATAAACGAAAGCTATGAATAATACATACACTTAATTATATAAAACACATTCATTACACATGTTAGATACACTAATTACATTTGTAAAACCAAATATAGTTGCTTTTATAATGTTGCGAAATTTAAGTAAAAAATTATTTTTTGGTTATCCGTATATAAATTAATGGTTCATTTTCTCATCATTATTTCTTTGCTAAGTGTACTTAGTATAATATGATCTTAATTTTGGTATAAGTATCAGATAGAAAAATTCGATTGCAGGACAACATTAACGAAAAATATAAGTGGGTTTTAGCTGACTCGAGGTCTAAAATTGTCGATATGACAATTTATCAAAAACAATAACAACAAACAAAACACTTGCAGAATGCAAGGAGCAAGGCTCGGTATACAGCTGTTTCAAGAGATGCCAATCTCTATCATCAGTACCGTTGTGCTGACTTGACCAGCGATCCAAGCTTAATGTCAACCTTGAGACGCTAGAACCAGTTAAGAATTCTAGGCCCCAAGACAAAATAGCTGAAAAGCTGATCTAGCCCTTTGTGTGTTGTTGTTGTTGATGCTATTGTGTTGAAACGCCATCGGCATTTGCTGTTCAATAACAATTTTTTGCATGTACACCGAAGTGTGTATGCTCTTCTGTGTCAGTAGCAAGAGAGCTTACCATTTCAGATATAAATTGTCATATCGACAATTTTAGACCTCGAGTCAGCTTAAACCCACTTATATACAAGTAAAAAGGTCGCAAAAACAAACACATTTTTACGAAAAATGTAAAAAAAATAGTGGTACAGATTGGATTTTCTTGACATATCGACCCAAAACACTACCAAAACGACTTTAAAGGGCTGATATGTTCCCAAAACTTGTAGCCTGAAATATTCTAAGCAACTATGCTGAAAAAATTTTATCAAAAAAATCAACACCTTACAAGTTAGAGACCGAAGAAGAAAGCCCTAATTCCTTAAAAACGGCAAACTTTACCCAAAACGTCCGCAAAAAATGTTGTATGAAACCATGATTTTAACTCAAAAAATTAATGATGCAGTTCGATTTGAAGGACCCGAAATAGGGGGAAACCGTTGAGTTTGGTCATGTATTTTTTTTCGACTTGCACAGTGTAATTGGCCTACATGTTCCATCAGTCTTGACTTAAAGTGGGTTCTTTTCCCATTCCAATAGCTGTAGGTATTCCTACAGTTACAGAAGTTACGCGAAAGTGATGTGATAAAAAAAGAAATAAATCAAATTTTTTAGAAAGTTCATTTTATATGTGAGTAGCAATTGAGTTGTACTAAATGTAGTACAAATGATTTAAACTATCGACATTAATGATTAAAAGATATGAAAATTAAATATTTCAAAAGTCATATAAGAAGCATTTCTAGGTTTATGATGGAAAATTAGGCCACAACCAGGGATAAAATCCGTAACCGTTAACAATTATTTACCGTTTAAAATTGGTAACAGTAATCGAAAAACCGAACTTATTCCAACCAAAATGACCGTTAAGAAACCGATTCATGCATAACGGTTAATTTCGGATCGATCAAGCATACAATTTTATTATGTTAAGGTGTAACCATCGTTTTTTAAAATTAAATTAAATTTTCATTTTTAATTTGTATATTGATCTCAATAAAATTTTTTGAAATTTTAAATTAATCGTTTTTAAATTTACATATCTTTAAAAAATTTTAAATTTCTTTTGTAAACCGAAATTTTCCGGCATTTCCAAACCGAAACATACAAAAGACCGGTAACCGTTACGTGGCTGATATATTCAAATTTTGAGTGACCGATAACCGAAAGCTAAATACGAACATAGCCGAAACCGTAACTGAAACCGATATTCGTTTCGGTTTGATACCCTGTCCACAACATTTCAAAATGCTATCTTAACGCTTTGATAGAAACAAACCAGCAAACAAACTGACTTCATCTTATTTTGGAAGTCACATAAAATTTTGCAATGTTCATATTTTTTCAACGAGTTGTTGGATTAGGATTATCGATTTATCATTTAACGCGTTTTTTGATTCGATTAATTTGGCCTACAAATTTTTCATTTACTACTATCTGAATACAATTATATTAATTAGAAGTTAATAATTTTGTTTACAGGGTCTAATGCTTTTTTCCCTTCTTTATTTGGGTGGATTTTCTCTCGTGTTGTTTCTTCTGCATTAGTTATTACAAGAGTGGATCAATAAAGTTTTAAACAATTAGTCTTAAAAATATGTACAGTAGTTTTGGAAGGTCGGGCACGCTAAAAAAAATTACGTAAGCGGGCAAGCAGGGTTCAATTGACCCTGTAGAATTTAGATGCTTTTGTGAACAAAAAAAACTTAGATCTTTGGTTTTCTTTTTATTATATTATGAATTGCTCCATGAAAATACTTTTGCGACAGATTGCGCAGACTTGCCGTACTTTTCGGCCTTCAACGATGGGCATAAGAAAGTAGATACTCGCAGGGTCCAATGGACCCCGCTTGACCGACCAAGGAACCCTTGCAATGATGTTGAAAGTTCGTTAAGAACCAAATCAATGCTTAATCGTTTCTCTGTTTCATTAAGATGTGCTGTTGTCGCCATAGCTATATTTTTTCCTGTATGTTCACAGTGTTTTCATGCTTATGACAATGAAGGGTCCACTCCAGTACACTGGACCCCGCTTACCCGTTCGTGCCGGTAAAAAGTTTAAATACCCAAGTGGCATAATTTGCAATTGAAATGAAAACAGTTTCTAGGATTAACTCATTTTTTCATGCAGATTCAAAGAAACTAGAAAAATGGATACTCGCAGGGTCCAATTGACCGCGCTTGCCCGTCTAATGGCTCAAATAGGTTTCTGTTAACGAGATGACCTCCTACTTTTTAAACTATAAGAAGTTAGAAGAAACACGATAAGAATCCAAATATTTAAAAATCGCTTAATCCATATATTTAAAAGATATACAAAAATGTCGTAATTTTCAAGGATATAAAAACTTTAATAAACCAAAGAATATCAAATATTAGATTTAAACATGTTTTTTTAATTTGTTACGCTGCTTTTAAAATGCTTATTAAGTTCAATCTATGTAGCTTCGATCCTACGACCAATTTTCTTTTAGTGATGTACCTCAGTATTATTTATTTAAATTTACATGCATGCCCTTTTGAATATTTAAGTTCTTTAATTTAATTTTTGGGGTAAAGCGCTTGCCTATTAGTTAATATATATTCACTCGCAGACTGTTGTGAATATATTGCAGTAGCAATTGGTCATTGGAAAATTGTCATTTTTAAAAAGCGCTTCGACGAGGGTTTTTTCAGCTCCACTTTTTAAGGCGTCCGTCAGACGACCGCTTTTAAACCGACACTTTTTGTTAAAAAGCTGTCGGTGTCATGTGAACATGCGAAATTTTAAAGCGCCGGTGAGAAACCGACGCTCACCGATAAAAATAGAACACGTCCTATTCCAGCGGTTTTTTACGTCGGTACTCTGAATGGCAAAATTCACCGTCGGTTAAAAAGTGGCGCTGAAAAAGCCCTCGTGCGACGGGCGCTTAACCGACGGTGAATTTTGCCATTCAGAGTATTCGCATCGGTGTTCAGACCAAAATTCCATCGGTTTTTTGTTCTTAGGGAAGCTGGTCACACTCAACATACTTTTACTCCATGCACATGCTATGTGAACGTATTGATGTTAACGGCACGGTTTGACCGACACAAAAAACCTGGACCTGTTCTATTTTCATCGGTGAGCGTCGGTTTCTCACCGCCGCTTTAAAATTTCGCATGCTCACACGACACCGACAGCTTTTTAACAAAAAGTGTCGGTTAAAAAGCGGTCGTCTGACGGACGCTTAAGTAAAACACTGCCCGCGCACAGTTTCAGTTGAAGTTGTGTGTCAAACTTTGTGCAAACTCTAAAATGTAAAAAAAGAACAGCAACAGTCGAGAAGACCTCCAGCTCTCCACGAAGCTGTGCTACAACATTTTGCCAACTGGCAACATTCAACAATTTTATGACCTTGCACAGAAGCCAAGCCGTTTGTCATCATGATCTGTTTTAAATGTAATGCAACAGCAGCGCCAGAGAATTTGCAAAAATTTGTACGCGTAAATCTTGTCAATTCTAAGTCAAAAGGCTACCAAAAACATCTGCAGCAGGTACTGCATTGCGTATACCCAACGAGCGTTTTGTTGATTCGAGTTTATCCACAGGCAACTCAGCCAAGTGCGATACACATTTTTTTGATTACTGACGTTTAAACCGCTATCAGAGTCCCACACCCAACCCAACCTCCGGCTTGTCAAGTTGAATTCGGTGCTCACTTTGCCAATATGATAATGTAGGGGGAGATGTGAGCAGAGACATGCCAGTTGTGGACTCCCGACATCTTGACGACGCACATTGGCGCCGTACAGGAAAATCCGATGCAAAAATCTAAAATTTTGTGCTCCAATGAAATTTTGAATAAATCCAATTGTTCTACGATTACAAATGAGCTAGTGATGTAAAAAAACATGGATGCATCGAGCATCGATGTTTTTTGGCGATATTTTTCGATGTTTTTGTTGATACCGATGTTGCGCGATGCATCGATGTTTTGGAAAACATCGCTTGTTTAATTTCACAATTAATTACATATTTGTCATTAGTTGCCGCACTTTCATTAAGCTCTTTTCGCCGCTCTGACAGTGGTCTTATAGTAATTTAAGCAGTGTTTGCAATATCAAAGTAAGTAAATTTATTAAAATTAGTCAGAGATACTATATGAAAGCAAAAGTTTTTTAGAAAAAAGGGGGCTCCGCCCCCTGCTCGCTTCGTTCACGAGGACTGTCGAATGTGCTGAATGATGCGGCATTAAATTGTCGACTAATTGTTCGTATTACATCTATATGTGCTACTGAACGGATTTAAACCAAATTCGATCATCCTTTTAATGACAATATAAAATTCCCATTTTGGGAGTTCTGTTGGGTTACCTCAAAAAACAACATACCATTTCATACTAAATCTTAATTTTCGACTGTCAGTTCCTATGGCAGCTATGTTATATTGTGGTCCGATTTCAACCAAATTTGATCAGGAAATATAGGACCATCCCAAATACCTATCTTGTCAGCTTGGCCGAGATATTTCAGACATCAAAAAAGTTTATTTTTTACCACAACTTGATTTTGGGCTGATTGTTCCTATGGCGGCTATATGATATAGTGGTCCGATTTCAAGTAAATTTGATCAGGATGTAAATTCATATCTAGTCAGTTTGGTCGAGATATTTCAAACAACAAAAAAGTTTTTCTTTCTGAAACTTGATTTTGGACTGATCGTTCCTATGGCAGCTATTTGATAAAGGGGTTCGATCCAAATTTTAAAATAAACTTGATCTGCGCCCGCTATCCAGGAACCTACGTACCAAGTCTGAAGTCTCTAGCTCTTATAGTCTCTGAGATCCTTTGACTCAAACAGACGGGCAGACTAATAGACGGACAGAGGGACATGGCTCAATCGACTCGGCTATTAATACTGATGAAGAATATATATACTTTATAGGGTCGGAGATGCTTCCTTCTGCCTGTTACATACATTGCCATACGCTTTTTGACCATTTTCAATGGGCACAGGGTATAAAAATAAGCTAAGTTATAATTTATTTCAAAAAATTTAAAGGTCTTAGAACATTAAACATACATCGATGCATCGAAGTCTCGACCCGATTTTAAAACCCAACATCGATTTTTCAATTTGAAAACATCGATGAACATCGACATCGAGGTTTTCACTCAAATTTACATCACTAAAATGAGCTACCCTAAATAATATAAGATTTTTGCTCTGGGGAAATTTTTTTATTTATTTATTTAATGTCAACTAAGAGCAGTTGACCAAAATAAAAGTAAAAATTAA
>JAWNMV010000563.1:0-18551 GCA_035043635.1 Drosophila rellima
CTTCTTTTGCCTTTTCTGTACATTCAGTGGAATTTCTTCATCGGTTTTATAGTCTTCTGGAAAGAATTTGAGTGCATCCACACGACCAGACAGAACATTGTTACTACAGTATGTGGGCTCGAACTGCACCAATGATAACATAGTATACGATTGAACTTTGTTAACTTTAAGCACGAATCTATCACTTCTGAAATAAACAAAGTAAAATATTTTGAAAATCTGTTGAAAAGTGAACAATTTTACCCTTTTAGGCCTATTTTTAAAGGATTCAGGGTATAAATATTTATGATCTAAAATGGTCGTTATCAGCGGTAACTTACGAAGCAGGTTCCTCTAGCTCATGGTATTTATATATAGAATTCGTTATTAGTTTTACCTCTCCTGGAGTATCATTAGTGAAGAAACCATATTGAGGTACATCCTCTCTGCTCGCTTCAACAACTTCCATAACATCATCTCGCTTAAATGCTTCGAATGCCATTATAACGTGAGGTGGCTCTGGTGGTGGATCTGGTGGCAAAAATCCGCTGGTTTGGCTACGGAAGAATACATAGATCAAGGCAGCATGGGTACGACGATTGTTGGCAACCCATATGGGTGGAATCTTGACTCGCTTGATGCGTGTCAAAGGTTTTGATGGTTCTTCTTCTTCTTCCACCATCTCCTCTTCACTGACAATATTATCATCAAGACCCAAATCTATATCCAAAGCCATGTTGGGGAATGCCGGCTGTGTAGCCTGCATTACCTCATCTTCTCCACTTGCTTCCTCTTCGTCATCATCCTCAGCTCCTTCCTGGTCCTTTGTACAAGATTGATCTTGCAGGCGAGTAACTGATTTTGTTTTTTCAGCAGCTTTTCTCTCTGCTGCCTTTCTTGCCTCTTCTTCTGAACTGACTTCTTCCACCCATACTTCACCATCGTCGAGCACACTCGACTGTAGCCTGAGCCCCCTGGTTTTTATATGGATACCTTTCAAACATGATTTTCAGCTACTGAGTACTTTGCTTTAGTAAGAAAATCTTTTTTTGTTTCTTGAGATATCTCAACAAAACTCAAAATTTTGATATTTGAGACTAACTCGTACATCTTGACCAAATTTGGTCAAAGGCGGATTTCCTTATCATATAGCTGCCATAGAAACAATCGAATGGAAATTAACCATTAGAACGGAACTCGCAGATTAGCTCTTCTTGCCAGTGCACTATGGGGAAAAATCCAATTTTTAAAATAAGCAGGATTTTTTGATGCTCTTTTTTTTATTAATGTTTTGTATACCCTTAAAGATGTTTGTGGCCACCCGCCCATTAAAAAAAATTTTTTTTAACTATATCATGAAACTGAATATCTTTATGAAAATTTACTAAAAAATTTACTAAAATTTTACTGTTGGAAAAAATAAATTTGAAGAAATTCAGGAGTTAAAGAAAAATTAGTTGAAAATAATAGGTATTTTCTTCATTTCCAAGTTCTTCATCACACATAAAAAATTAAATGTTAAATTAATCTTCGAATGCATTAAGAGTATCATCTGGGCTTTCAATTTCACATGATAAGAGATTTATTACATCGATGGGAAGGGCAATACCTTTATGCTTTCGTGATCGCTTGACAAGGTTTGTAGATTAAATAATTGGATCTGAGGTATCCATTGCTCTATTATTAAGCCTTTCAAATAGTAAGCTAAATTGGGACGCCCAATTTGTCGATTATTGATACCATTTGATAATTTGGTTGTGCTCATTAACCAATTTGAATGTTTTTATTCTAAATATTTTTTGTTTCGGTTGCATTTCTTTCATTTGGCATTTAAATTTTTTTTAAAAAAGTTGGTTTTTGTTTTTTAAATAGGATTAATGTTGTAAAACAGTAATGTTTTTTTCTTACTCTTCTCTTAAAAAAATCAAGAATTGCATATTCTTGGTTGAAGATGCCTTTCTCCTTACGCCCTACATCAAACAGCATCGCGTTTGAAATTGCCATTAAATTACAATTAATGGATCTACGACACACACTCATGGACTCTTCTGGTCGTTTTATATGCCTCAGCAAAGTTGAAATATCTTTCCAAGAAATTACCTTTGAGA
This sequence comes from Drosophila rellima, assembly GCA_035043635.1. Lineage (NCBI taxonomy): Eukaryota > Metazoa > Arthropoda > Insecta > Diptera > Drosophilidae > Drosophila > Drosophila rellima. Next base: position 2,088 of record JAWNMV010000563.1, read on the forward strand.
ACACTTGCTAATTTTACAAAATATTAATAGAACACGCAGAAATACAAAATATTAGTACAACTAACACATAGTAAAAACCCGTATAATTGGAGCATTTTAAATCTTCTTAAAAATATGTTTTGCATTTGAGTATTGGCAATTGCCAATAGGCTTCAAAAATATTGCAATTTTAAAGCACACGCTTTCGACAGCATCAGCTGACTTAAACAGCTGTTGCGTCTAACATTGGTCTGTTATATAAAATTTTTGGTACTGAAATTTATAGCTTAAAGTTTTCTAAAGATTTTAACAAAAAAAAATTATAATTTTAATACTTTCGAAAAATAACTAAATACCCGAAAAATTGAAATTTTCCCCATAGTGCATTGTGGCCAACTTTTGCTTGAAAATAAGCTGTTTTTGACTGCGACGATGCAAAAAAGCTGAAAAATTTAATAAAAAAAAGCTAATTTTTCAATTCATTTAGTTTCTGTATTTTCTCCCGAGAGGGAAAGAGTGAGCGCATAAAATCAGTTGCTCAGAAAGAAACTTAAGAATTTGAACAGCTACTCTGTTATTCATAAGATGTGAATAATATCATTAATGTTGTCCTTATTCTCATGATTATCATCATCATATGATAATACCGTTCCTATCATCCGTAGTAATTTATTGGGAAGCTCATATGTGTATGATAATACCGTTCCTATCATCCGTAGTAATTTATTGGGAAGCTCATATGTGTAGCAGCACTTGTCGAGTCTGCGCAAGCCATATCTGTAAATTCATAATAAAATATATTATTTTTATTTTAAGTAGCAAACAATTAAACCAATTATCTTATATAAAGTACACTGTGAAGTGTACTTAAGTGTAGTTTATTTCTGAGTTTTGACTTTATAAGATTGACTTGGCTAAATATGCGCTCCACTTCGGCGTGGGATCAAGGCAACGATAATAGGTATATCAATGGCAACCTTAGCCAGCTCTGCAAAAGTATTGTTTCCGCCAGAATCCTTATAGGAATTGACTTTTATCAATAATTTTGTAGTGCTGTCATTATTTTGCCATTTTACGAAGTGCATTTTTTATTTTGGCTTTCAATTCCTATATTTTGGCCTTCCAATAAGGGAATAATGTCTTTTTTATTTTGGCGCACAGAAAAAATATCCACTTACTTTAATGTATTATAATTACCTCCAGAAACAACAAAAATTTTCATACTCAATATAAATTTTCGACAAATCGTTCCTATGGCAACTATATGATATAGCCGACCGATTTCAACCAAACTTGGTCAGAATGTATGAGATTACCCGAGATGCATATTCTGTTAGATTGGTTGAGATACCATAATAAACAAGAAAGTTTTTCATACTAAAGCTTGATTTTCGACTGATTGTTTCTATGGCAGCTATATGATAAAGATAGCCCCAGATGCATATTCTGTTAGACTGGTTGAGACATCTCAATAAACAAAAAAGTTTTTCATAGTAAGGCTTAATTTTCGACTGATTTGTCCTATGGCAGCAATATGATATAGCGGCAGATTTCAACTTAACTAGGTCAGAATGTATAAGATCACCACAAATGCAGGTTCTGTTAGATTGGTTGAGATATCTCAAACACCAAAAAAGTTTTTCATACTAAAATTTGATTTGCGACTGATCATTCCTATGGCAGCTATATGATATAGTGGTTTGATTTCATCCTCATGATTAATGATTGGTCAGGATGTAAAGGACCTTCTTATATGCATATTCTGTAATTTTGGTTGAGATATCTCAAACAACAAAAAAGTTGTTCATAGTAAAACTCTATTAACGACTGATTGTTCCTATTGCCGCTATATGATATAGCGGACCGATTTCAACCAAAGTTGGTCAGAATTTTTAAGATCACCCCAGATGCATATTCTGTTAGATTGGTTGAGATATCTTTTAAATTGTCTTTTTAATTATGGCACTGATAATTTCTGCCGTGAACATGCATGAACTAAGCAAGCAGTGTAAAGGTATATATAGTTAACAGATAATATCCTGCCAAAACGAATTTTCACAGATATGTGTTATATGTCAAAAAACGCGGAATTCAAATGACAATAACAGTAGAGTAGTAGATTTTTTTTAATCGCCAAAGAAATATTTTTCACCTGTAGATTTTTACCTATGTACTCCAGACTCGAACTCACGACCTGTGACGCACGGGCTCGCATCCTTACCATCAGACCCATGGGCCTATTGTATTGACGCTGGAAAATGTGTTATACATACATTCAAGCAGACAATTTAAATAAACGAAAGACATAAAATCCTGCATGCACAGCCCGGACTCGAACCCACGCCTCATGTTTAGCATGCCGCCCACCTATCACTTATACCACTGTACCGTCAAGGCACATGCTGGCTAACTCGACATACATACATACATATACATGCATTCTGGCACAGTAAATATAAAATGAATGAATTAATCATTTTATTTCTATTTCCTTGCTGCCACAAATTTGTTAATATCTTCATTATTTATGTACCAATCGTGTTGAAAGTTGGTGATTAGTTGCTGGGCATGATCCTACACCCGTTGGCATAACAAAAATTTAACTTAAAACCCTAAATTAAAGGTGATGTCCGATTTTTTTGAATTACGCCCCCCACAGTGGGCGTGGCGAAATTTCAACATAAACTCCAATTGCCTGGCTAAATGGTGAGTTTATATTCCAAATTTGGTGGTCTTAGCCCTTACCATCTCTGAGATCCTTTTGTTTACACGGACAGATGGACCACGGTATATCGACTCGGCTGTTGATGCTGATCAAGAATATTTATACTTTATGATGTCAGAAGGAAGCATCTTCTGCCCGTTACATACTTTTAAACAAACTTAAAATACCCGCTCAGGGTATAAAAATAGGCACTAACAAAAACAGCACTGACGCTGAATTAAAAATATTATAAAATTAAACAGCTTACGATGCACTACAGTGCAAGCTCTGTACAATACATTATACCAACGATACTATATGCCTCAGTACCATGACCAAAATAATATAGATAATAAGAACACATTAAATCAAAATGCTTTGCAGAAAGACCTTTAAAGCTTAACTAATTTGAATAATTTAAATACCACAAAGCATGACGAAGGGTGCTTAAGGCGACAGGAAGAATGAAAAATTTGCTGTGACTATCCGATCCGTGTTTTATAATGATCGACGGGTATAACTCTAACTAACAAAAGTGCATACTAAGACTTTTGGAAACTCACCTGGTTCGTGAGATAAGCAGGTGTAAGTGGGAGGTGCAAAATATAAATGATTGGAGCAAATGGGGCTGTTTGAGCCTTTTGGTAAATAATTTTAATTTATTATTATTAAAAATACGCAATAAGGTCCCGATCCTTCTTACCTAATAATAAAACCTCTTTTGTGCAATGCAGAATGCCAATATTTTTTTTAAAATAAGATATACATTTATACACTTTAATATCGTTCGACACCAAATTTGATATCAGAAATTTTGGGGCATGGGCTTGCTTTTGTCACTACAATTTGACCTCGTAAAAAAATTAAATTAACATTAGTTTTAGATATATTGTAACTGTTTAATTCTTTTACATTGCCACAAAGCAAAAACAAACTTTCTGGCAATACTAGTTATTTCTCCAACGCAAAAGCTATCAGCTACATAGTCGCGAGCTCTGTGTGCTACGACACTTTTTTGCTGCTGTCTTCTATCAATTTCAATATAAAATCTATATATTCAGTTAACAATCAATATAACCGATTTATATTTGACTATAACACTAACAACAATTATGAAATGTTTTATCTGCGGCAAACCACAAGAAAACATCTGCAAGCAGTATGTTCCCGCATGCTGTTGTAAGCAGTGCACATATGTACTTGTAAGCAAGCAGTTTAAATGTATATATTAACTTAACATGTTATACATATATCTTGCCGGAACGAGTTTTTACAGATATGTGTTATATGTCAAAAATCGCGGAATTTTGTTGTCTATAACATATTAAAATTTTTTAGTTATTTGAGGTGTGCATTTTTCATAAATCGCCCAAAAAAATCTTTTTGGTATGCTTAAAAGCTCTTTAAAATACATTTCCAACGATGTACAGAACATATGTATCTGTATTTTCTTAGTCTTAGAAAAAAAATTTCTATATTATGATCGGGAATAAGTCCACATTCACAGATTTAAACTATATCAACGATTTGATACAAACACAAACTGACCTTTAATCTCATTTTTGGAAGACCACTAAAAATTTCAAATTTAATTATCTTTTGAACTAGACGGATTCTGGTGATCAAGGTGTCATTCAACGAATATTTTTTAAAAGAATATTAAAAAATTAAAAGAAATGTTCCTAAAGGCTCCAACGGCTGGTGCTCAACTACTTCATACTATTGCCAGTTGTATGTTTTCCCCTCATATTTCGAGTTTAATTCTACGCAGGGTACCAAGGCCTCCAAGACATGGGCAACACCATTCTGAATACACTTCCAAAACTGTAAAATGTATTAATGCTTGCATAAAAAACTTATGTATAACAATAATATTTAATTACACAGTAACCCAGGACGAGTTAAAAACTTGTCCAGTTCTTCGTCGGTTTTAATTTCAGTCTGTAACTGTTGTGCTCCTCCTCTTCTGGCCATTATCTATTCGATTTATATTCAATCCCATACATGTGCAAATTAAAAACCAAATGTCTAATAAAATAATTTCGATAAAATAGCCAAATGAAAGCTGAGTTTATAATTATTTGCTTACTTATGTTCATCAAGTACACACAATTTCTCAAGGAGGCATCTCTGACTCCAAAAAGTATATATATTCTTGATCAGCAACAACAGCAGGGTCGATTTAGCCATATCCGTCCGTCCGTCCGTTAGAGACTATAATAGCTAAAAATTTCAAACTTGGTATGTAGGTTCCTGAATACCGGATGCAGATTAAGTTTGTTTTCAATTTTGGATTGGACCACTGTGTCATATAGCTGCCATAGGAACGACCAGTCGAAAATCAAGTTTTAGTACGAAAAACTTTTTTGTTGTTTGAGATATCTCAACCAAACTGATAAAATATGCATGTACAGAAGTATCATATATTTTGACCAAACTTGGTCAAATCGATCAATCGAAAATCATGTTTTAGTAAGAAAAACTTTTTTGTTGTTGGAGATATCTCAATCAAAATGATTGAATATGCATCTGGAATAGTATCATACATCCTGACTAAATTCGGACCACTATATCAAATAGCTGTCATTGGAACGATCAGTCGAAAACTAAGATTTAGTATGCAATTTGTTGTTGTATTTACTGATATCTGAACCAAATTCGCAGATTGGGATTTTCGAATTTGGTTTAAATCGGTTCATTATCTATATATATAAAACTCTTTGTCCTGACTCACTGTCACCTAACCACTAAAGATAGAAAGCTGAAATTTTTACACAATTTGGCTGCCACAATTTTATCGTGCAATAGGACGGCGTTTTGCGAAATTCGACTTGTAAGTTGGTCAAAGATCACGGAATTGCTTAGTAAGAAAAACTTTTCTGTTTCTTAAGATATCTTAGCATCTGTTGTACCTGACCAAATTTGGATGATGTCAAATGACTATATCCTACAGCTGACATAGGAACAATCGGATGAAATTAACCTGTAGTATGGAAAACTTTTTTGTTTCTTAAGTTGTCTTAACCAAACTCATAAATTTTATGTTTGGGACTGTTTTTCACATCCTGACCAAATTTGTTCAAAGTCGTATGACTATATCATATAGTTGCCATATATTAAAATATGTATCAGTTGTTAACAACTATTTAAACTTGAAATCTGGTCACACTAAAGTTAAGTTCTTCTGTTTGGTCATATTATTTTGTATGTATTCTTTGAATCACTCTCTCGCGATCGTCGCTTTGAAACAGACGCACTCGCATATAATAAATATAGTTAAAGAAAACTACTGCGTATGTGCTCCTTAATATGTCACAAGTTTTTCCTGAACATCTAACAGGTTATGGGCCCAGAGCCTTGTGGAAACTATGCGGTGTGGTCAGTGCAAATGAAGAGCGTCTTGGTTCAGAGCAATTTGTGGTCAGTGGTTTACGGCAGAGTTGTGAAAAATGAAAGTGACTCTGAGAAACGGAAAGCTGATTTTGATAAACGTGACGAAAAGGCATTAGCGACTATATTGCTGGGTGTAAAGGCATCACAAATCAATTTTATAAAAAACAGTGTAACTTCAAATGCAGCTTGGGAGAAGCTCGCTGCTGTCTATCAACCGCGTGGACCTGCAAAAAAAATATCGCTGCTTAAGAGATTGCTTCGCTTAAGCTTGTCTGAAGAGTCTGGAGTGAAGGACTATGTTAATCAGTTTTCGGATATAGTCGATAAATTGCAAGAAATTGACATGGACATTCCTGAAGATATCCTCACAATTTTGTTGCTTTCGGGCCTCAGCAAGACGTTTGAAGGTTTTGTTGTAGCAATAGGGACAAGGGAAGAGTTGCCGTCCTTGTCTTATCTGAAGATCAAAATTATTGAAGAAGGAGAGAGACAAAAATTGAGCAACGACGAAACGGTAAGAACGGTAAGAAAAGAAAAATTCAAAGAAGAACAAAAAGTGTTATAGATGCGGCCGTGAAGGGCATTTTATTGCGCAATGTACAGAAAAGGAAAATAATGAAGAAGGCATAGACAAAAATGCTGAGAAGAAACAATCGTTTGCTATATTAGCGAATGCACCTAAAAATGACAAAATGACAAGATCAATGTGGTGTCTAGACAGTGCACTATGGGATATTTGACCAAAATTTGTGGCATTAATTAATATCTCGTAAACCAGGCAAGATATTTTGATGCGGTTTTTTTCTTGTGCTATGCACACCCTAAGAAGTATTCTGGAAAAGTGGGCGTGTCACCACCCCCAGCCCCCAATTTTTTATTTTATTTTTTTTTTTTCGGTAACAAGTTAGTTCATGATTTATATTGCAAATAACAAGTTTTTAACTTATATATTATTAGCAATATAAAGAAAGCGTAGTTCTTATATATAGAAAGCTTTAAGCTTGTGGAAATGGCATTATCGTTTTGGCCACTTAAACATGGCAAGCTTAAGAAAAATGGCAAATGAAGATATCGTGCATGGGCTAAAATCGATCAATAAAAGTATTGACCTGAAAGGCGATATTTGTGAAACTTGTGCGAAAAGTAAACTGAGTGTTAAGCCATTCCCTAAAGTTGCAGAGAATCGCGAATTGGAAGTATTAAGTTTAATACACACATACATTTGTGGACCGATTAAGAACGGCATTAAGAGGCAACTGACTGTACCCTACACTCCGCAACAAAATGGTGTTGCTGAACGTGCAAACCGCACACTGGTGGAGATGGCCAGAAGTATGTTGATGCACTTGGGTACTAGGGAATCACTTTTTAGTGCGGCAGTATGCACGGCAGCGTATTTACGGAATAGGTCAGAAACAAAAGCATGAAACTGCAAAGGTTTGAGGTTTGGACGGGCAAAAAACCAAGTGTGTCGCATTTACGAATTTTTGGCTCCAAGGCAACTGCTCTATTTAAAGCGCACAAAATGAAATTTAGAGCAAAGGGTTCCGAGTATATCATGATTGGTTACTCGATGACAGCAAAGGCATATCGATTATACTGCCCAGAATTAAATAAGGTAATCGAAAGCAGAGATGTCGTCTTCCTGGAAAATGATTGTGGTGGCTGTGCAAGTGACGAAAAGGATATATTCCTATTTGATGAAAGTGAGTCAATTCGTCAGCAGCAGGCACTCGAAGAGGATCACGAAGACGTCAAAGAAGAGGATGTTCAGCAAGAGACAGAAGTCGAGATCAACGAAGAAGATTGTATCCTTGAATATACAGATACCGAGCACTATGAGAGTGCTGTGAGCGATGAAGCTGAAACATCGATATCCAGTGAGGTTCGTGGTCGAGGACGCCCAAAGATGATTAGAACAGGCAAGCCAGGTCGACCCCGCAAGAAATTCAACATTTTGAACTTGTTGAAGGCAGAGGAAGTTGTAATCCCAGCAACTATAAATGATGTCAACAAGATGAAACTGAAATGGTCAGCCTCAATTCAGAAGGAGATCGACGCGCTTGAAGCCAATAAGACTTGGGAGCTTGTTGACTTGCTAGAGGGCAAGAAAGCTATTGGCTGCAAATGGGTATTTGGCATAAAGATCGACAAAGGTGGCTTTGTGGAACGCTTCGAATCAAGATTGGTGGCTAAGGGGTGCGCACAACTTTATGGCGTCGACTATTTTGAAACATTCTCTCCAGTTGTAAGATACTCATCCGTTAAATTGATCTTGGCACTGGCTGTGAAGAATAAATTATTTCTTCATCAAATGGACGTGTCATCTTCTTACCTAAATAGTGAGCTCTCGGAGGACGTATATATGAAGCAGCCGAATGGATTCGTGAGTGACGAATATCCAAATAATGTCTTAAAGCTAAAGAAATCTCTATATGGGCTAAAGCAGAGCGGTAGAGAGTGGAACGTTAAACTTGATTCAGTCCTGAGAAAACTGGGATTTGATCCATGTGTCAGCGAGCTCTGCGTCTACACGCGCAATGGGCAAGGTAGCTTTAATATAATTGCTATATATATGTTGACGATCTTATAATTGCTAGCGCAACCAAAGAAGACCTGCTGGACATCAAGGCGTCAATTGCAAACGAATTTGACGTAGTCGATGGAGGCCAGCTCAATCATTTCTTGGGCATAAAAGTTGATCGCAAATGCGAAACGGGCAACATAAGCATTTGTCATAAACAGTACATCGAGCAGATGCTACATGTTTGGGGCATGTCAACGTGTAAGCTTGTTGCTACACCTCTGAAGGCCGGTCATCAAGTCAAGGGTGACGACTCAAAATGCGAGACTGTAAATGAAAAGAAGTACCAGTCATTAATAGGCTCTTTAATGTATTTGGCGATAACCACCAGGCCAGATATACTACACTCTGTTGGAAAGCTGGCGCAGCAAAACGCCAACCCACACAAAGAGCATGAAGTTGCAGCAAAGCGATTGCTGAGATACTTAAAAGGTTGAAGCAGGCGGTGCTATTTCGTGGGAGTCCAATAAACAAAATCTGGTGGCTTTAAGCAGCCCAGAAGCTGAGTATATTGATTTATCTACTGCAGCGAAGGAAGCAATATATCTGAAGAAATTGTTACATGAAATGGGGTTTGATAAAATTAAGACAACTATATTGTATTGCGATAATCAAAGTGCACAATGTATAGCTACGAATCCAACCTTACATAATCGCAGCAAACACATTGATATTAAGTATCATCACGTAAGAGAACTTAATTCAAAAAATGAAATTGATATTCAATATATGTGTACTAATGATATGACTTCCGATGTATTGACAAAGAACTTGCAGAAAATCAAACATAATATAATATATATATAATAATGAAACCTACAATAAACAATTAGTTTTAAAATAGCTCAGTGGCGGAGTGTGTTGAGCGTCCATTTTTTTCTAAAGTTTTAATTTGGGCCATGGTTCGCGGATGGATGGTCCTTTACATTCTGACCAAGTTTGGTTGAAATCGGTCCGATATATCATAAAGCTGCCATAGGAACAATCAGTCAAAAATCAAGCTTTAGTATGAAAAACGTTTTAGTTTATTGAGATAGGTCAACCAATCTAACAGAATTTGCCTCTGGGGTTATCTTATACATTCTGACCGAGTTTGGGTAAAATCGGTCAGCTATATCATATAGCTGCCATAGGAACAATCAGTCGAAAATCCAGCTTTATTATGAAAAACTTTTTTGTTTATTTATGTATCTCAACCAATTAAACAGAATATGCATCTGGGATGATCTTATACAATCTGACCAATTTTTGTTGAAATCGGTAAACTATATCATATAGCTGCCATAGGAACAATCAGTCAAAAATCAAGCTTTAGTATGAACAACTTTTTTGTTTATTTATATATCTCAACCAATTCAACAGAATATGCATCTGGGGTGATCCTTTACAATCTGGCAAAGTTTGTTTGAAATCGGTTGACTATATCATATAGCTGCCATAGGAGCAATCAGTCGAAAACCAAGCTTTAGTATGAAAAGCTTTTTTGTTTTATTTGGTTGACATCGGTCTACTATATTATTAAGCTGCCATAGGAACGATTGGTCGAAAATTTATACAGAGTAGGCAAATTTTTGTTGTTTCTGGAGATACCACAATTAGACTAGCAGATTGGGAATTTTCTATTGTCTTATACCTATTGAAACAATGTTATATATGTACAGATTTATATTATTTTCTTTAAACCAGGAGTTGCTTTTCCATAGTAAGTACGGGGTCTCCGACAGTCGAGTATGCTCGACTGTAGCACCGCCCACTAGTTTTTTATACCCGTGCCCATTGAAAATGGTCAAAAATGGTTTTGTACAATGTATGTAACTGGCAGAATGAAGCATCTCTGACCCTGTAAAGTATATATATTTTTGATCAGTATCAATAGCCGAGTCGATTGAGCCATGTCCATCTGTCTGTCCGTGTGTTTAAGCCAAAGGATCTCAGAGACTATAAGAGCTAGAGACTTAAAACCTGGTGTGTAAGTTCCTGGATAGCGGGCGTTGGTTGTCAAGTTTGTTTTAAAATCTGGATCGGACCTCTATATCATATAGCTGCCATAGAAACGATCAGTCCAAAATCAAGCATTAGTATGAAAAACTTTTTTGTTGTTTGAAATATCTCGACGAAACTGACCGGATATACATTTGGGATGGTCCTATACATCCTGATCAAATTTGGTTGAAATCGAACCACGATATCATATAGCTGTCATAGGAACGATCAGTCGAAAATCAAGTTTTGGTATGAAAAACTTTTTTGTTGCTTGAGATATGTCAGCCAAACTGAGACAATATGCATGTGGGATAGTCCCATACATCCTAACTAAACTTAATTAAAATCGGAACACTATATAATATAGCTGCCATAGGAACGATCAGTCAAAAATCAAGTTTTGGTATGAAAAACTTTTTTGTTGCTTGTGATATGTCAGCCAAACTGAGACAATATGCATGTGGGATAGTCCCATACATCCTGACCAAACTTGGCTAAAATCGGAACACTATATAATATAGCTGCCATAGGAACGATCAGTCGAGAATCAAGTTTTGGTAAGAAAAACTTTTTTTTTGCTTGAGATATCTTAGCCAAACTGAGATAATATGCATGTGGGATGGTCCCATACATCCTGACCAAACTTGGCTAAAATCGGTCTACTATATCATATAGCTGACATAGGAACGATCAGTCGAAAATCAAGTTTTGGTATGAAAAACTTTTTTGTTGCTTGAGATATGTCAGCCAAACTGAGACAATATGCATGTGGGATAGTCTAGTGGGATAGTATCTCAGCCAAACTAACAAAATACGCATTTGGGATGGTATTCTACATCCTGACCAAGTTTGGTTGAAATCGGATATCAAATATCTGCCATAGGAACGAATTTAAAGATGTAGTAAGAAAATTATTGTTGTTTTTAGAGATAAGTCAACCAAACTCACAGATTCAGAATTTGCAATTTGGTTTAAATCGGTTCACTAGATCACATAGATGTAATACGAACAATTAGTCAAAAAGTTAATGCCGCATCATCACACCTTCGGCATGCCTAACGTAGCGCACATACGTATGACCTATCGGAGAGCTAGGGCACAGGGTATTCTACAGTCGAGCATACTCGACTGTAGCCGGAGCCCCCTTGTTCTTAAATGGAGTTGATAAACATGATTTTCAGCTACTGAGTACTTTGCTTTAGTAAGAAAATCTTTTTTGTTTCTTGAGATATCTCAACAAAACTCAAAATTTTGATATTTGAGACTAACTCCTACATCTTGACCAAATTTGGTCAAAGGCGGATTTCCTTATCATATAGCTGCCATAGGAACAATTAGTTGGAAATTAACCTTTAGTAGGAAACTCGCAGATTAGCTCTTCTTGCCAGTGCACTATGGGGAAAATTCCAATTTTTAAAATAAGCAGGATTTTTTGATGCGTTTTTTTTATTAATGTTATGTATACCCTTAAAGATGTTTGTGGCCACCCGCCCATTAAAAAAAATTTTTTTTAACTATACCATGGAACTGAATATCTGTATGAAAATTTATTAACTATAATACTCTTTTGTATATAAAAATAAAATTTTACTGTTGGAAAAAATAAATTTGAAGAAATTCAGGAGTTAAAGAAAAATTAGTTGAAATTAATAGGTATTTTCTTCATTTCCAAGTTCTTCATCACACATAAAAAATGAAATGTTAAATTCATCTTCGAATGCCTCAAGAGTATCATCTGGGCTTTCAATTTCACATGATAAGAGATTTATTACATCGATGGGAAGGTCAAAACCTTTATGCTTTCGTGCTCGCTTTACAAGGTTTGTAGGTTAAATAATTGGATCTGAGGTAGCCATTGCTCTATTATTAAGCCTTTCAAATAGTAAGCTAAATTGGGACGCCCAATTTGTCTATTATTGATGCCATTTGGTAATTTGGCTGTGCTCATTAACCAATTTGAATGTTTTTATTCAAAAAATTTTTTGTTTCGGTTGCATTTCTTTCATTTGGCATTTAAAAAAGTTGGTTTTTGCTATTTAAATAGGATCCATATTGTAAAACAGTAATGTTTTTACTTAGTTTACTCTTAAAAAAAACAAGAATTGCATTTTCTTGGTTGAGGGTGGCTTTTTCCTTACGCCATATGTATATAAAAGAGCTTCGCGTTTGAAATTGCCATTAAATTACAATTAATGGATCTACGACATACACTTAGACGTACACTTATGGACTCTTCTATTCGTTTTTTATGCCTCCGCAAATTTGAAATTTCTTTCCAAGAAATGACCATTGAGAACACTTGTTAATTTTACAAAATATTAATAGAACACGCAGAAATACAAAATATTAGTACAACCAACACATAGTAAAAACCCTTATAATTTTCTTCAAAATATGTTTTGCATTTGAGTATTGGCAATTGCCAATAGGCTTCAAAAATATTGCAATTTTAAAGTACATGCTTTCGACAGCATCAGCTGACTTAAACAGCTGTTGGGTATGACATTGGTCTGTTATATAACATTTTTGGTACTGAACTTTACAGCTTAAAGTTTTCCAATAAAAAAATTATAATTTGAATACTCTCGAAAAATGACCGAAAAATTTAAATTTTCCCCATAGTGCATTGTGGCCAACTTTTGTTTGAAAAAAAGCTGATTTTGACTGCAACGATGCAAAAAAGCTGAAAAATTAAAAAAAAAGATTAAAAAAGCTAGTTTTTCAATTCATTAAGTTTCTGTATTTTCTCTCGAGAGGGAAAGAGTGAGCGCATAAAATCAGTTGTTTAGAAAGAAACTAAACAATTTGAACAGCAGCTGCTCTGTTATTCATAAGATGTGAATAATTTCATTAATGTTGTCTTCATTCTCCTGATTATCATCATCATATGATAATACCGTTCCTATCATCCGTTGTAAATTATTGAGAAGCTTATATGTGTAGCAGAACTTGTCGAGTCTGCGCAAGCCATATCTGTAAACTCATAATAAAATATATTATTTTAATTTTAAGTAGCAAACAATTAAACCAATTACCTTATCACTGCGGACGGCAGTCCGCGCTAGTGACGAAAGCATCACGAAGGGTGCGTCAGACGACTAGCAATATTTTCTTTAAACCAGGAGTTGTTTTTCCCATAGTAAGTACGGGGTCTCCGACAGTCGAGTATGCTCGACTGTAGCACCGCCCACTAGTTTTTTATACCCGTGCCCATTGAAAATGGTCAAAAAGGGTATAATGGTTTTGTGCAATGTATGTAACAGGCAGAATGAAGCATCTCCGACCCTGTAAAGTATATATATTTTTGATCAGTATCAATAGCTGAGTCGATTGAGCCATGTCCGTCTGTCTGTCCGTGTGTTTAAGCCAAAGGATCTCAGAGACTATAAGAGCTAGAGACTTAAAACCTGGTATGTAAGTTCCTGGATAGCGGGCGTTGGTTGTCAAGTTTGTTTTAAAATTTGGATCGGACCTCTATATCATATAGCTGCCATAGGAACGATCAGTCCAAAATCAAGTATTAGTATGAAAAACTTTCTTGTTGTTTGAAATATCTCGACGAAACTGACCGGATATACATCCTAATCATATTTGGTTGAAATCGAACCACGATATCATATAGCTGTCATAGGAACGATCAGTCGAAAATCAAGTTTTGGTATGAAAAACTTTTTTGTTGCTTGAGATATGTCAGCCAAACTGAGACAATATGCATGTCGGATAGTCCCATACATCCTAACTAAACTTAATTAAAATCGGAAGACTATATAATATAGCTGCCATTGGAACGATCAGTCGAAAATCAAGTTTTGGTAAGAAAAACTTTTTTGTTGCTTGAGATATCTTAGCCACACTGAGACAATATGCATGTGGGATGGTCCCATACATCCTGACCAAACTTGGCTAAAATCGGTCTACTATATCATATAGCTGCCATAGGAACGATCAGTCGAAAATCAAGTTTTGGTATGAAAAACTTTTTTGTTGCTTGTGATATGTCAGCCAAACTGAGACAATATGCATGTGGGATAGTTCCATACTTCCTAACTAAACTTAATTAAAATCGGAACACTATATAATATAGCTGCCATGGGAACAATCAGTCGAAAATCAAGCTTTAGTATGAACAACTTTTTTGTTTATTTTTATATCTCAACCAATTCAACAGAATATGCATCTGGGGTGATCCTTTACAATCTGGCAAAGTTTGGTTGAAATCGGTTGACTATATCATATAGCTGCCATAGGAGCAATCAGTCGAAAACCATGCTTTAGTATGAAAAGCTTTTTTGTTTTATTTGGTTGAAATCGGTCTACTATATTATTAAGCTGCCATAGGAATGTTTGATCGAAAATGTATACTGAGTAGGCAATTTTTGTTGTTTCTGGAGATACCACAATCAGACTAGCAGATTGGGAATTTTCTATTGTCTTATACCTCCTGAAACAATGTTATATATGTACAGATTTATATTATTTTCTTTAAACCAGGAGTTGCTTTTCCATAGTAAGTACGGGGTCTCCGACAGTCGAGTATGCTCGACTGTAGCACCGCCCACTAGTTTTTTGTACCCGTGCCCATTGCAAATAGTCAAAAAGGGTATAATGGTTTTGTGCAATGTATGTAACTGGCAGAATGAAGCATCTCCGACCCTATAAAGTGTATATATTCTTGATCAGTATCAATAGCCGAGTCGATTGAGCCATGTCCGTCTGTTTGAGTCAAAGGATCTCGGAGACTATAAGAGCTAGAGACTTGAAACTTGGTATGTAGGCTCCTGGATAGCGGGCGCAAATCAAGTTTATTTTAAAATTTCGACCGGACCACTATATCATTTAGCTGCCATAGGAACGATCAGTCCGAAATCAAGTTTTAGTATGAAAAACTTGGCCAATAGGCTTGAAAAATATTGCAATTTTAAAGTACATGCTTTCGACAGCATCAGCTGACTTAAACAGCTGTTGGGTCTGAAATTGGTCTGTTATATAACATTTTTGGTACTGAACTTTACAGCTTAAAGTTTTCTAAAAAAAAAATTATAATTTTAATACTCTCGAAAATGACCGAAAAATTTAAATTTTCCCCATAGTGCATTTTGGCCAACTTTTGTTTGAAAAAAAGCTGATTTTGACTGCGACGATGCAAAAAAGCTGAAAAACAAAAAAAAGAAATAAAAAAAGGTAGTTTTTCAATTCATTTAGTTTCTGTATTTTCTCTCGAGAGGGAAAGAGTGAGCGCATAAAATCAGTTGCTCAGAAAGAAACTAAACAATTTGAACAGCAGCTGCTCTGTTATTCATAAGATGGGAATAATTTCATTAATGTTGTCCTTATTCTCCTGATTCTCATCATCATATGATAATACCGTTCCTATCATCCGTAGTAAATTATTGAGAAGCTTATATGTGTAGCAGAACTTGTCGAGTCTGCGCAAGCCATATCTGTAAACTCATAATAAAATATATTATTTTAATTTTAAGTAGCAAACAATTAAACCAGTTACCTTATCACTGCGGACGGCAGTCCGCGCTAGTGACGAAAGCATCACGAAGGGTGCGAAAGGCGACTAGCAATATATACAGGAAGAATGGAAAATTTGCTATAACAGTCCGATCAGATCGACTTATATACCGAGTAGTTGATAAATGCGGGTTTCAGCACAGTTTTGGAGGTGGGGGTAAATTAATTTTCGTGGTGGGGGATTAGTTATGCATGGTTGCACAAAGGGTTGAAAAGTGTGGGTGAGGGGGGTGGTGTCGATCGTAAACAAGTGTTAGTGAGATGACAGTTTGACAGGTGGTGAAAAAATTGTGTTCTAATA